>JAIUJO010000325.1:204241-311507 GCA_023846275.1 Vanilla planifolia | reverse complement strand
CAATTTCTTATTTTGCATTAGAGGAAACACTTGAGTTTGTTGTAGTAGCAGTTGATAACATTATTAATTGTTTATTTCACTAAATCACTTGTTTCCTCAACTACATTCCTATTCCTTGCTTTACAAACCTCTAGCATATTATAATTTGAATGGTTTGAATCATAACACATCGTACTAAACTCTAAATGATTTTGTGCCAATAATTGTTAAGAATATTTACAATGTTGTGACTTTACTTGATGGATTGGTAATATAAAGAAAAAGATAGACTATTACTTTTTTCCATATTACAAACTCTAGATGCATGATATATGGGCTCTATATTGGGATAGTAAGGACATTTGGAAGAAACTACATATGAGTCCTTTTAAATCTTGTATGAAAGGGATAGCCTTGTTTAAGACTCCTTAAATTTTCAAAGAGATTATGATGTGGTAATTGCCATTTTAGATCATTTCACTTAATTACACTATGATGAATTTTTTTTGAGACATTCCATGCAAGTGGCATGTTGAAGGTCCTTTCTCTAGTAATGGCCCAAGTAAGCAAACTTGAATCAAGATAATCTTTAATTTTATTATTTTATGTAGTTTTAATTTAACTCATCTCAACCTTAATATGGATTTACTTAATATTAAAGTAAATTTGTTCATATTTATGCTTGTTTACTTGAAAATCATAGTAATCAAAAGTGAGATCTAATCGGGATGATACAAATGCCTTTGCACTTGTCTCAATGAGTAGTACCCAAATAAATTTTTATTTTTATATTTTTAAATATATTATTTTTTTACTTTGTTATATTTATAAGTCATTTCAATTTCTACATAAATTTACCATCATGGTTAATACATTTATTCTCTTAAGTATCTTCAATGCCATTTTCTAATATAATGTTTAAATTTTTCCAAACTTATTTACTTTCTATTACTTGTATTACTATGCAACTATAAGTCTGCAATAATGTGACCATTAAATCTTTTGATTTGGTGATATTATATTTCATTGATTGATCCCATTTGATCTTTAGTATATAGATAATATTATAAATAATATTTGTTGTCATTTATGATTTTTTTTGTGGATTGTAGTAATAAAAAATGTAGTAATATGGACATGAATCATACATCATTGGAACAGTCTTAATGAACTCTATCCAATTAAATGTTCATTTTTAATTTTTAACAATTTTATTTCCTATCATTTGGCATGTTTTTTGAGATATTTTTAGTTATACTTGATCAAACAATTGAGTTTGTTTTATTTCATCTCCCTAGCATCATTGAATGACACTTTCTCGTACAAGTTTCCTCATTTCCTCAAATGCTTCTCTATGATTTTATTATGTCACTATGTAATACTAAATCTCCTCTTGTGTGATATTTACATTATTTTGATTTAGTTATAATACAATACTTCATTTTGTCTTATTTTTGATGTCTTACATATTTACTTAACATTAAAATAATACTTTATTATTAGTCATGCCACTTTAATTTTTTAATTTATTGTAATTCCAAATAATGGCCATTGGAGATGACATAAAATTTTACTTGTCTTGATAAGTTTTTATTGAATTATATATTGATAATTATGTTTTTTATTAATTTATCTAGAAGCATTTTGGGTTCCTTAATGATAAATTACATTAGTACCATATTTGATGATGGAGAACATTACAACTAATCTCCATAGTATATTGAAATGCAAATTTCCTAATTTATTGATATCATTAATTCACATTTTCACTTTGACTTTTTGATATTACAGTGTGATATTACAGTGTGATTCAAATAGAAACAAATGTTGTGGATTCATTCGAAAGATTTCTAACTGAATAAATATTATTATTTATACTATTAAATAATTTAGTTTCTTTAGTTTTGGCACAATTTATGACATTTTTAATTATTCATGATATGATGGTTGAGTATGTTACACTTGATTCTGCTAGTCACTCGGAACGTAAAATTTCCTATAATTTTTTATTTCTTCTACATTATTGTTTTAAATTGAATATACTATTTGTTAGACTCAAATTCTCTGCCAATATGACTCTTACATCATTTTCATTTGGCAAAACTTCACTACCTCAACTTATCAATTTTTAGCATTAATAATTTTTCACTTATTGTTGAAATAATAATGTATTACTTTTAAAGTTTAAGTTTCTCTGTAATTCTTAGTAATTTTAGATGAGGCATGATGGAGACGGAGTAAACATAGTTGGACTTGACTTGATGAGAAAGATTTAATTAATTATTTTTTTTAATATTTTTAAAAATTTATTTTTTAGGGTTTAGCAGGCATGACATGATATTTTATAACATTCTTGATATGATGATCGATGATGTTATACTCCATCTCCTTAGTATTTTTTAGCAAAAATTTTGACTAAACTTTTACTCAATTCTTCAACTTTCTTCATATGTTGTTTTGCTTCTCCAAAGCTCAAATTTTTCTCTCATATGACCATTACTTAACATTCATTTGGTTGCATCACATTTCTATAACTTACCCCATTTCAACTTTAAATTTTTTACTTAATATAAATATAATAACTTGTTATGATAAATTCTTACTTAATATTATAAGTTAGAGTAATTCCAAATAAAATGTTATTTTGATAAAATAAATAACATTGAATTGATCATTCCAAATAAAATATTATTTTGATAAAATAAATGACAATGAATTGATCTCATTTGCATCTATCACATTAAATATTGATTTTTATATTTTTAAATATCTAATTTTCTATTACGATTCATACCAATTTTGACATTTGAGAACATTACACATGATATCCATTATATCGTGGAATAAAACATTCACATACAATTTAACCCAGTAATTCAAATCCTTGCTTTGATTTGGTATCATTTCTATGAAACTCTTATTCTCCTCTCTTGTGACCTATGCATCGCCCTGATTTTGTTATATTACAAAATTTCAATTCAACTTGATTTAGCATTAATATATGCTTGCTTAAATTTAAGAAAATAATTGTATATTTTTATTCCAATTTGCTTTTTTGATTCACAAAAATTCCAAACAAGGTATACTTAAGAAGTAAATATCATTGGATTCATCATGATGAGCTCCATCAAACTATATATATTAATATTTTTTATTTTTTTAAATATTTTATTTTAGAAGGTTTGCTGTCTCTTAGTGAGATATTTTGATTCTTAATTATTTGATGATTTAGAATGTTACACTTGATCTATTTGGTGGCATAGAATGAACCATTCCTTCATAATTTATCTAATTTTCTCAAATGTTTTTGGTTTGATTTTGATATTCTACTATAAAACTTTGATTCAATACTCATTTCATATTTAAAGATGAGTCCAATGTTATGACATTTTTTTCATGTCTACTTGACCTCATTTCGAATACTTGTAAATACAAAAATAAATAGTGGTAAATAAATATAAATTGTCATTTAATATTCAACAAAAAAATTTACAAACTAAAATGGGGTAATTTAAAAAATATAATATAATAATTTCAATAGTTATAAAGCTAAAATGAGAGGTGATTTAGAGTTACAAAGTTAATATAATCAAACAAAAGTGAAAATTTTGAAAAACATGATAAATTGTACAAGAATTTTTTATACAAGGAGACTATGGATATGAAGTTTAACATTCTTGATTATCAAACTAAATAAAAATTTAAATGTCTTATAAATCATGACAAAACCTTAGAAAGTAAAATATTTGAAATTATTGAAATGAATATTTAATTGGGAAATGGCTCACCGTGATTCACCAAATGATGTTGTTTAATCTTGATTAAACTTTTTGGAATTAGTATTAATTAAAAACTTAAATACAAAAAAAATAATATCAAAACATATCAAAGACTTAGAAATTAAAATATTTTAAATTAAAAAAATTAATGTAAATAATATAGAGCTCTTTGGTACAAGTACAATGACATATTTTTCTTGATCAGACTATGCTTGGGAATATTACAATTTACAAATATAAAGAACATAATAATAATAAATTATTACTTTAATATTATGTAAATATGTGTATATATATATATATATATATATTAAAGCTAAAATAAAGATAAGTTGAAACAATGCATTGTCACAACATCAAAGGAACAAATTTGAAAAAAAAAAATAAGATCAATTATTTTTTCAAAATTACATTCCAAGTGGTTGGATTGAGTCGAATCAACATAATTGTAAAATCATGTAAAAAATGAAAGGACTCATAAAAGGTGGAAAAACCTTTGGAAACAAATAATTTGAAAAAAAAATAAAAGAATCAATATTCAATTGTATAAAAATCATCGATGCGAATCTAATGTTACTTGATTTGCCTCAATTGCACCAAAATTTGAACTGTTATAATTACAATGTTAAACAAATACAAATAAAAAAAATGTATTTTTATATTAAGTAAATATTTATATTAAAGTGTATTGAGATAAAATTAAGCAATGTAAATGAACTAAATAAGGGCAATGTAAATGGCACAAGAAAGGAGATTTAGAATGTCATAATAATATAAAAAATCATTGAAATACATTGAATAAATAGGGAAAAATGTATGCAAAAGTTGCATTCTAAAAGTTGCAATCTTCAAATAAGGTACGAACAAAAATCACTCATAAAAGTTATAAAAACCTTAAAAACTAATTAAAAATTACTAAATAATCACTTCAATGGATTGTGCTCACCAAAATAAGTCTGATGACTTTTGTTTTATTTTTTATGGGACCTTGATTGCTATTACTTTTAATTATTAAAGTAAATATGCTTAAATATAACAAGATAGCAAGGCAATTATAGTTTAAAACTTGATTGCTATTACAATGGTAAATATGTTTGATTGCTATTACATTGTAATATAGCAAAATTATAGTTTAAAACTTGAGAAAATGATTTAAATCACAAAGTTGCATTACAAGATAGTAGGGCAATCTAGTGTAACATCTTCAAATATTAAATCTAATGTAAGCTAAGATGCTATGTTTAAAAGTTATACAATTTATTCTACTTTTTTGCATTAATTTCATTATCTTACTATACAACATTAAATGTACTATTATTAAGCTTTAATTTTACATTAATTTGGTCCTTTTCATTTTTCTTATTTTATTATCTTATAGCATAAATATAAATTTGCTAAAAAATTAAAATAATACCTTAATCATATTTATGCCTATTTACCATTATAATCTTCAATAATTCAATTTAAAGACTAACATGTTGAAGCAAATATTTTTTGACTCATCTCAGTGAGCTTAATTAAATATTTTTTTTGACATTTTTAATTGTATAATATGCTATGACTTTTGCATGATTTATTAAATATTTTTATTCATTCTGTTTCATGATGATCAATGATGTTACCCTCGATCTCCATAGTATTTTGGAATGGAACTTTACCATTTAACTTTTTATATTTCTTGAGATATTTTTTATTTATTTTATTATACTACTATATAACTCAAAATCTCCTCTTCTATCATAATTGCATCTCTTTGATTTTGTTGCATCAAGAAGATTCAGTATATCATTTTAATCATTAATATATATATATAGTTAATATTGATATAATAATTTGTTATTGTTTGTAATTCTTTATTTGGTAACTTTTCGTAATCGAAATTGAGAACCAATGGAAATTAAGCCATTGCATTGGATTAGCCTCAGTAAGTTTGTTCATTTTAAAAAAATAGATTTTTGATTTTTTTATTTTCTTGGGTTTTTTGTATGCATTATTAGACATTTTGATTCATACAAGATTTCATCATCCATATTCTGTTAAAACCTTTCCTCTAAAAATTATTATATGGTTTTAGATTTTTTGTTTCAACTTCGTTATAATACTATGTAACTCAAAATCTTTTATTTTGTGACATTCATGTTGCATTGAATTTTTAATATTAGTTTTCCACAATGTCTCCCTTGTTAGCAAAAATTTACATGCCTCATACTAAAATAATAGTTTAAGATTATTTTAATCAAAACTAAATTGGTTGCAATTGATTTGATTAACTTTAATCAATTAAGTGCCCTTTTTTATGTCTATTTTAAATATATATATTTCCTATGGATTTTATAGGCTTTATAACATATTCTAATTCATATCAGGTTTAATGATGGATGATGTTACTTTTAACTTTCCTAATATCTTAGAATGTAACTTTCAAAATTTACTATATTTCTTTAAAAAGTTTTCATTGATTTGTTTATTATTTTTGAACTTTGATTCTCCTATTGTTTGACGTTTACATCTCTTAAAATATGTCATAGTACACTCCTTAAATTTATCAAATTTCAACTTTATTGTACATTTTTTTAAAAATAAAATAATAATTTATTATTATTAACGTTGATTTACTTTTATAACTCATTACATTTCAAAATGAGTTATGATGAAATTGTAACAAATGTCTTTGGATAAGTCTTGATAATGTCAATCTAATTAAATATACATTTTTTAAATTTTTTTGAAAATATTTGAATTAATGAGTTTTGACATGTTTTATAAGTTTTTTCAATTCATATCGCATTTAGGGATTGAAGATATTACCCATGACGTTCTTACCATCTCGCAATACAACTTTTGCGCATAAAGTTTTTAATTTTTTTTAATTTTTTCACTTTAATTTATTATATTACTGTGTAGCTCATAATCAATTCTTCTGTGACATTTACAACGGTTTTTGTATTGGTTCAATTTTTATCATTTTTACTTTTATATATGTCTACTTAATATTAAAATAATAATATATTATTTTTTATATTTGTAATTAACAATAATTCTAAACGTGGCCAAAGAGGGATGAAAAAAAACTTTTGATTTTTATGAACAAGATATACTTAATTAAATATTTATTTTTATATTTTCATAAATATTTAAAATTCTAATTATTTTATAATTTTTTAAAGATTTTTTGTAATAGATTTGATGATGAGAGATGTTTTGCTTGATCTTCATAATATCTTAGAATGCAAGTTTCTCAAGTAATTTATCTCATATTTTATCCTTTTTCACCTTGATTCAGTTATGTTACATTGTTTTAATTTATGTCAATTTAAATTTAATAAATATTTACATAAACTAAAAAAACTAATAATTTTTTATTATTTATGCCTTTTAACATTAGAAAATCAATATATTCCCAAATGAGATCTAATAAAGAGGAAACAAACATTCTTTGATTGGTGTAGGGAAGTACTATTGAGTAAAATGTTCATTTTTATAATTGTTTTAAAGATCTCCTTTTTTAGGATTTTGTTAGGCTTTATGAAAGTTTTTTATTCATATTTGATTTTATGATAGAGAACGTTACACTCAATCTCATTAATTTTTAGGAATATAAATTTACTAAACAATTTATGTCAATTTTTTAATTATGTTTTTCTTTTGTTATGTTACTATGCAAAAATAAATTTTATCTTGGGACCATTACAACAATTTAATTAGTTTAAATATATTTTCTTAGTTTATGTGATTTGAATCTTCATATATAGTTATATAATGTTAAAGTAAAAAGTTACATTTATTTATGTTTATTTCCATTGGTCTAATCAGAATGAAAAAAAGGTTAACAAACTCTTCTTGACTAGAACAATGCAATAAAAAATTTAATTTTATAATTTTTAAAAATAATTTAATTTCTAAATTTTATTTATACTTTATGAGGCATTTTGACTCATACTTGATTTGATGATCAATAATATTGTACTTAATCTTCATCTTTGAATGAAACCTTCCTAAATAATTAATCTTATTTTGTAAAATTCTTTGTTTTGGTTTAGTTACATAATTATGTAAATAAAAATCTCCTTTAGCATAAACTTTAGATCATGTAGATTTTATTTTATTGTATTGTTGTATTACTGCAGCTTATCTTATTTATGATTTATTCTACACTTGCATGATGTCAAAATAATAATTTATTTTTTACTCATGTAGTTCACGATAATTACATCATTTATATTTCATCATTAAAAAATGCCTTGATGTGCTCTATCTAATAACAGATTCTTTTGTTTTTTGCAATAAATATTCTCTATAAATTTTACATCCTTTATAAGAACTTTTGCTTCAATTCTAGTTTTGTGGTCAGATGTATTACAATAAAATTTCTAAGTATCTTGGAATTCAATTTTCCCACACATTTTATCCAATTTCTTATACCTTTTTTATCTTGATTTTTTACATTACTATCTAACTCCTATTCTCCTATTTTGTGACTTTGCATCCTCTTGATTTTGTAACATCACAATGCTTCAATTTATCTCATCTCAAGTTTTCATATATTTACCTAATATTTATATGATTAATTATTTTAATTATCCTTAGTTTCTTTTCAACATAATTTTTTAATATATTTTTTCTCAACATTTGTCATGCTTTAGTAGACAATTAGATTCATACAAAATATTACATTAACGAATGTTACTCTCATCTTCTAAGTAACATGAATAAAGTTTTCATATATAATTTATTTCATACCCGTAACTTTTGATCTTGTGTTTAGTTGCATGACTATTTATTTCAAAAGCTTTTCTTATGCGACCATTACATTTTTTTGATTTTATAATATAATATAACTTTAATTTATCGAATTTAAGATTTAATATATATATACTCAATATTAAACTAGAGATATATTATCATTTACATTTATTTACTTTTGTAATTAATAGTAATTCCAAATAAAGTTCAAAGAAGATGAAAGATATAATTGTTTATAGTTTTTCCATTCATCACTAGACAATTTTATTCATACTTAATTTGATGATTAAGGACGTTAAATATTATCTCTTCAGTATCTTGGAAAGTATGTTTCTTGTACAATTTATATCATTATTTTAAATTTTTTTAATTTGGCAATGTTATTACATAACCCTAAGTCTCTTTCTTTTTGACGTTTATATCACATTAGTTTGGCTATATTATATTTCTTCAATATGTCTCATTTAACATGAATATATATTTACATAATAATAAAATAATAATTTATTATTATTTATCTTTATCAATTTTTGTAATTCATAGTAATTTCAAATGAGGTTTGGTGTAGATAAAACAAACGTCATTGGATTAGTCTTTATGTGCACCATCTTCTTAAATACTTATTATTTTTTAAAATATCATTATTTTAGGGTTTTGGCATGCTTAATAAGACATGTATTTGATATTTGATTTGATGGTCAAAGTTGTTACAATTTATTTCATTTGTATCATAGAATGCAAATTTCTACTTTAATTTATCATATTTTTTCAAAGGCTTATATTTCTTTTCTTGTATCATGAACACTAAATCTTACATCATTTTACTCTCACATCTTTTTATTTTTTTATAATTATTTTTAATCCTATTTTATTTCAAAAATTATAATATATATTTACTTAATTTAAAAATAATAATTTATTATAAATTATGCTTATTAACTTTTGTGAGTCATAAAAATTCCAAACCAAGATAAATAGAGATAAAAATAATCTCACTGGAATTGTATCATTGAGCTCCACCTGATAAAATTTTTTTTATTATGTTTTGAGATATTTTTTTGGGTTTCAGTATATTTGAAGAGAATTTCCGGTTTGTATTAGATGCGATGACACGAGATGATATTCTCAATGTCCATACTATCTTGTAAAGCAACTTTCTTATTTAATGTACTAAATTACCTCAAATATTTTACCCTTATTTTGTTTTATTACATTACTATAGTTTATCTAATTTTAATGTTATATATACCTACTTAAAATTGAAATAATAATTTATTATTGTTTATGCTTATTTAATTTCTTTTGAAAAGCTTTTCCATTGTTTTATTATGCTCTATGATAAACTTTAACAGATCTCGAATTTTACATTTAAAACCACTACACTTGAATAGCTTAAATCATGGCATCCAACCTTTTAGTACAATTTATCTAATTTGTTACATTTTGTACATTGATTTGGCGTAATTACTTTATAACACTAAACCTCTTCTTAAGTGACTTTTACATTGCTTTGATATGGTTATAAGCAATGTTACTTCTTCTTATCTAATTTGTTATTGATATACATTTAATCAATCTAAAAAACACAATTGAATATGACTTATGTGTATTTACTAAGGTAATTCATAGTAATTCCAAATATGCTTTGATTAAAATGAAAGCAACATAAATTGATTGGACTATACGAGCTCTTTTTGCTTGAACATTCATTCTAAATCTTTAAATACTATATTTTCTTTTTTTTTGGCACTCTTTATAAGAAATATTCACTTAAAACTTTTTTGATAATCAAATATTTTACACTCAAGCTTCTTTGTAACTTGGTATGCAATTTTACCAAACAATTTATCTCACTATTTCAATGTTTTCTAAATTTAGCTATGTTGTTAAAAAACTCTATTTTTTGCTATTTTTTAAAATATAACATTTAATTTAATTTTTTAAATCTTATGAAGAATAGTCTAACAAAACATTTTCATCTCGTGCAAAGTAGAACAATGTTCCTTCTGTCTTTGTATTATAGCAATTTAAATTCATTTAAATTACCAATATAAATAAGCTTCAATAATAAAAAATATATTAATTAAGTAGTAAGTAAATATTTGTTAAATCTGAAATAAGGTAAATATTTATCTTATTTCATAGAAAATAAAATGAGACAAAGTATATGAGAAAGTAGCATTCTAAGGTGATGATGAGAACGAGTATTATATCCTCCATCATTAGTATAGGCGCAAATAAAAATGTCTCACAAAATGACCAAAATCATAGAAAATAAAATGTTTAAAAGTATACAATAAAATATTTAATTAGATACAACTCAGCATGTCAAGCACAATATCGTTTGTGACATCTTAATAAACCTTATTTTTAATTAATGTAAATTATAAAAATAAATAACAATAAAATATAACAATTTATCATTTTAGGACATAGTAAATATATATTAAAGCTAAATTAAAATATCTCAAGCTTTATAATATAACAAAATAAAGGACAAGTGAAATTTTCATGTGAAGAGATTTATTATTACATAACAATATAGTCAAATAAAAAACGATTTCATGTAATATCATAAATTATACAACAAAATTACATTGTAAGATATAAGTATTTCGATTGTAGCATCCATGATCATAAATGACAACGAAATAAAAAGTCCATATACAGTATGCAAAACTTATAGAGTAAAATATTTAAAAAATAAAAATGAATAATTAATTTGTTGTAGTTTATCAAGATAAGTCTAATAACATTACTTTCATCTAACTTAAAAATAATTTGCAACTGCTATAAATTTCTAAGTTAAATAATAATAATAATAATTATTTATTTTTATATATTAAGTAAATATATATTAAAATTAAAATAAGATAAATTAAAATAATGTAATTTAAAGGTCAGATCAGAAATTGAATAAATTAGATAAGTAGTGTGGTGAACTATACTCCAAGATATTAACGAGATCAAGTGTAACATGCTAGATTATCAAATCTTGTATCTACTAAAATGTTTTAAAAAAGCATGGAAAAACTTTAGAATATTAAATCTTGAAAGTACTAGAATAAGCATTTGATAAGGTAGAGCTTGTCAAGAAGTGTCCAATGAGTTTTTTTTTCATCTCAATTCAATGTCATTTCAAATTACAATGAATTATAAAATTAAATAAGCATAAATATTAATAATTTTAATTTTAAAATTTAGTAATATATATTATAACAAAAATGAGATAAATTGAAGTAATCTAATGTCACTAAATTAGTACATGCAAAGGCCGTATGAAGGACAGAGTTCGATACTAGTACAACAAAATCAAAGTAAAGAAGTTTATTAAATGATATAGATCGTATGAAACAATTGCAACCCAACACACTAGGAGAACGATTATAACATGCTTAATTATCAAATTATGCTTGAATTCAATGCCATGTAGAACATGAAAAATAAAAAATAATAATAATAAATATTTAATTTAATATCCTCATCAATATAAATTCAATGATATTTATTTAATTCGTTATAGTCAGACCTCATTTGGAATTACTACAAATTATAAAAAAAATTAAGAAAAGTATAAATAAATTATTATTTTATTTTTAATATCGATATAATAAAGCTAAAAGTTAGTTAAATTGAAGCAACTTGACATCACTAAATAAATAAAAATATTTTAAGAATTGAGTTAAATTGCACCCAAAAAAAACTACATCCCATGATTCTAAAGAGATTCAGCACAAAATTTAGAATTTCTCATAAAGCATACCAAAACCCAAGGAAATAATATTTAAAATTATAAATCAATAGTAAATCAGATAAAGCATATCAACATAAATCAAATAACATTTATTTTTTCTTTGTCAGATCTTATTTTGAGTTCCTACAAATTGTTAAAATAAATAAGTACAAAAAGTAATTAATTATTTTTTTAATTATTAAGTAAATATATGTTATTGTTAAAAGAACATAAATTAAAATAATGTATTATTGGAAAATCAAACACATGTAATGGTTAGATGAGAGTAGATTTGGAGTTATTGGGGATTATATCCAAACATAGCAAAAAATTTGAAGAAATAAAATAAATTATGTGGGAAAGTTGTATTCAAAGATATTAAGCATTTCAATTGCAATATGATGAAATATAAAATAAAGTAAAATTCAAATGTTTCTTCAAATGTACAAAAGTTTAGGAACAAAATTTTAAAAATATAAAAAGAATTATTTAATTTGAAAGAACTTGTCCATTCAAGTCAGCCAAAACTTGTTTCATATAGGTCTATGCTCATTTGATGTTACTATAAATTGTTAGATTAAATAAATAGAAATTATAATAGTTCAATTTTTATATATTAATTAAATATATTGCAAAGTATAAATCATATAAGTTAAACTAATATAATATAATAGAAGAAAGGTGATGGAAATGTCACATGAGGGGAGATTTAGAGATACATAATAATATAGCCAAATCATAGTAATAGATTTCAAGAGAGATAAATTCTATGGGAAAGCTTATTTCCAAGATATTAAGAAGATCGTGTATAACTATGTAAATTCTAAAATCATTTTCAATTCATAATTCTTCATAAAACATAACAAAATTATTGAAAAAATTTACTTAACAAATACAAAAAAATTTTATTAGTTATAGCTCATTAAGATTAGACCAATGAGAGTTGTTTTATATTGTACTGATCTTCTTTGTTGCTAGAATCAATTACAAGTGAAAAAAGAAAAAAATTAAAAAATAATTATTTTAATTTTTTTTAATATATAATAATGTTATAATATGATAATTTGAAGAAAATAAACAAAACCATATTAAAATTATGCAAAGGAATCATGGAAGGAGATTTAGAGTTATATAGTAACATAACTAAATTAAAGCAAAAAAATATAAATAAATAAGTTTTATGTAGAAACAACATTTGAAGATGATAACAAGATCAAGTGTAACATTTTGGATTGTGAAATTATTTTTGATTAAAAATCTCACATAAAGTGTACGAAAACCCTAAAGAATAAAATATTTTAAAAAGTAAAATTTTAATTGGATGGGGCTCATCAAGACAAATCTGATAATGTTTGCTTTATCTTTATCATACGTCATTTGGAATTACATTGAATTATAAAGACAATGAGCATATATAGGAATAAATTATTTTTGTAGTTTTAACTAATATAAAGTATGTTGAAATAAGACAAAATAAATTAATAGAATTCAGTCATATCAAAGAAAATTAAAATAATATAAATTTTGTTAGAAAATTACATTCAAAGAAACCAACAAGTTTTTACACTAACGACATTAATTGTTAAATATCATATGAAAAAGGTTCTCATAAAAAGGTGAAATTCTAAGAAAAGAATCAAAATATTAAAATTAATATTTAATTAGATAGAGCTCACTTAGCAAGTTCAACAATATTTGTTTTATCTTAATTAAATCTCATTTGGTTTTATTAAAAATTCCCAAAGAAAAATAAGCAAAAATTATAATAAATTACTATTTTAATATTATGTAAATATCTGTTAAAGTTCAAGTAATATAACTTAAAAGATGGTAATAAAACCAAATAAAACAATTGGGTAAAAGTGACAAGCTAAATAAGAAACTTGCATTCCAAGATCCTAATCAGATGAAGCATAACATCCTTTATAATCAAATCAAGTTTGAATAAAAATATATCATAAAGGGTGTAAAAGTTCTACAAAATTAAATATTTATAACTATTAAATAAAATATCTAGTTTGATATTGTTTCTTCAGCGGAGTCCAAAAACTTTTATTGCATCTATGTCATATCTCATTTGGAATTACTCTGTAGTATAAAATAATAAAATTATTATTTTAATATTAAATAAATATATCTTAAATTGGAAATAAGATAAATTGAAGCATTGTATTGTTAGAGAATCAAAGATATGGAAATATCACCTAAGAGAAGATTTAGAGTTGCATTGTAATATAGTCAAGTGAAAGTCAAAGAGTTAAAAAATATAGATAAATTGCAAAAGAAATCTACATTCAGATGTTAACGAGCTTGAGTGTAACATTCTTCATCATAAAACAAGGTGAGAATAAAAGTTTCTTACAAATTCCAAAACACGAGAAAATATAATATTTAAAAATATGAAAAGTAGATATTTAATTTGATAGAGCTTAACAAGATTGGTCTTTACCATTTGTTTCATCTTGATTAATCCTCATTCAAAATTACTACAGATTATCCAAATAAATAATGATATATAAAAAAAATTACTATTTTGATATTATAAAAATATATGCTAAAACTAAAATTAAGTAAATGGATGAAATTTCATATTATCAAATCAAAAGACATACTAAGTTCACATGAAGGAAATATAGACATACATAGCAATATATCCAAAGCAAAGCAAAAATTTTGAAGAAATGTGATTAATTATATAGCAAATAACATTCTGAGAAACTATGGAAGTCGAGTAGAATAATTTTGATTATCAAATTTGGCAAGAATATATATGCCTTACAAATCATGCAAAAAAAAAGAAAATAAGATATTAAAAAAATATTAAAATGAATTTGTAATTCAAAAGATCTTACGATACGACTTCAATATGTTGGTCACATCTTGATAAGTTGATTTGAATTATTGTAAATTGCAAGAGTAAACTAGCACAAAAAATATTAATTAATATTTTAATATCAACTAAATATGTTATAAAGAACAAAAAGAGATAAATTATACCAATGTAATATAGCAAAATTAAATTGATGCAATGGTCTAACGAATGGTGAGTTAGAGTGTTATAATAATTTAACCAAATAAGGGAAGTTGAAGACAAGAAATTTTCAAAGAAAGCTGCATTCCATGTTACCTTAAGATTGTGCATAACATCTTTGATCATCAAATCAAGTATGATTCGAAATGTCCAATAAAACATGCTAAAAGCATAGGAAATAAATATTAAAAGAAACAATAATTAATTTTAATTAGATAAAGCTCATACAGATAAGTTTAACGACATTTTTTTATCCCGATTAGTTCTCGTTTCGAATTTCTACAAAAGTTTAAAGAAAATAACTATAATTTAAAAGAAGTTATTGTTTTAATGATCAACAAATACATATCAAAGATCAAATGAGATAAATTAAATTAATATAATATAACCAAATAAAATACATGTAAATGCCACATGAGAAGAGATTTAGAGTAACATAAAAATATAAAAGATCAAAGCAAAAAAGTTAAGAATAGTGATAAATTACACATGTGAGTTACATTTAAAGATAATAAAAAAAAAGAGTACAATATCATAGATCATCAAATATGGTGCGAAATGAAATTGCTTATAAAGGATGTTAAAAACATTGAAAATAAAATCTTTAAAAATATAAAGATAAAAATTTAATTGGTCATAACTTGTAAAGGTATTTTTATTAACACTTGTTTCATCTTGCTTAGTCCTAATTTTTAATTATTATGAATTTTAAAACCAATTATAAATAATAAAAAAAATTCTTTTCATCATTATTAAATATATAGAAAAACTTAAAGGCATTAAATAAAAGTAGTTTAATAAAAAAAATCAAAGTGAGTGAAAGATTAGACAAGAGAAGATTTAAACTATCATAATAATATAATTAAATGAAATAAAAAAATTTGGATCACATGCGAGGACATTTTGACAGTAATAATTGAATGACAAAATAAAAGAGAAAAATTTTAAAAAATATGATAAAGTTCAATGCAAAGTTACATTCACAGATACTAATTAGATGAAGTTGGACATCTTAGATCATGAAATCTATTATGAATTATAATATCCTATAAAACATGACAAAATAGTACAAAATAAAATATTGAAGATATGAAAATAAATAATTTATTGCATAAAGCTCTTTAGGATGAGTCTAAGATGTTTATTTCTCCTCGATTAAGCCTTCTTTAGAATTATTAAAAATTATAGATAAAATAAGTAGTAATAATAGTAATAATTTATTTATTTAATATTAAATAAATACATAATTAAGCTAAAAATATTATAATTGAAGAAAATATTAGGTTACCAATTTAGGCAATGTAAAGGTAATACTAGAGGAAATTTAATGTTACAAAATAATTTACCAATCTTAGTAAAACATTTGAAGAAATGAGATAAGTTATACTAAGAAGCAAAATTTTGAAATATTCAAGATATTTTGTTCAACATCCACAACAATAAATTAAGGTATAAATTTAAATGTCTCAATAAAATGCCAAAATCATTGATGAGATATTTAAAAATTTAACAATCAATGTTGAATTAGATAGGTCTTATTGAGATGAGCCCGACAAGATTTAATTCATATTGATTTGACCTTTTTTTGAATTAATATAAGTCATCAAGTGAAAATAAAAATTAAAAAATTATTGTAATAAACTTAAGTGAACATGTATTAATATTTTTTTAGAGTAATATATAATATTAAGCTTTCCGAAAGTGGCATAAGCCATACGTAAGGAATTCCCATAGAGATCCTCACGGAGGGTCAAACATGAAATCTAACAGCATAAGTTTAATGAGGGGCTTGGGAAGGGGACCCCCCCATTCCAAGACGAACTCGTTACAGCATGTAGCACGTGCCACCCAATCAGCAGGCGTATTCCCTACTCTATAGATGTGGGAGAATCTTATTGCCTCTAGACATCTAGCATACCTGATAATCTTAGCAAAATGGCCTGTTAGCGGGGGGTGGGAAATCAAGTTGTGGACCTCCTGAAGAGTCATCATCAAGTCAGTCTGGATCTCCATGACATTACAATGGGGAAGGGATCCCCTAAGCATGTTAAGGGCCTCAAGCATGGCCTGGACCTCCATCGCTTCACCAGCCTGAGAGAGAAGCTTCTTACCAACAACCAAGAGCAGCCTCCCCATGTAATGTCTGGCCGCCAGGCCAAGGCCAATAGTGTTGTACCCCACTGCAGCATCACAATTTGCTTTTATCCATCCTATTAGGAGGGAAACAAACGATGGGTTACAAGCAGGTCCGATGAGCTGCAAGGGTTCCCACTGGACAGGGATGAATAAACATTGTATTGTCTTGCTTTCGTAATTACCTCAATCTTGATCTTTTATAGCAGCGTGCATGGCTTGACCAACGTATGCTTGTGTCGCATCACATTCCTTCTTTCTTAGATATAACACATGGTGGTGGCCAACATGGTAGCATGCCTTGTGCTAGCCCTCATCGCACCGCCGGCGAGCCAACAAACCTGATGAGCCGATCAAGAAAGGTCAATCCAGCACCAATGCCCTGAGGTCATCCCAGTGCAAATACTACCCCATAGGCCTGGCAGTCATCCCAAAGTTCCTCGGTACACGGGCAGCCCCAAAAAAGAGCTGGGCGGACTTTTCCGCCCCGCTGCCCCACTAAAAGTTCCTGCTCTCGAGCATCCCTGTAAGGGCCAGCCACGCCGCCGTAGAGAGGTAGTCACCGACGACTCACCAAAAGTTTGATCTTCTAAATACCCCTCATCTGCTTCATGTCAGGCTGGCCACTCAGCCTGGCTGTGCCATCAGCTCTGCTCACCATATGCATATAGATCCTCCCGCTATCGATGCTCTTCGTCTCAGTGTGCGCTTGAATGAGCGTGTCCTAAGCAGACGTCCAAGGTCTGAGGAGGTGCAGAATTCTATCAATGAGCTCTTCGCCTGCCCATGCATGGATATTGCCCATGTCCTAGACCCCGGCTGCAGTGATGCATTCAGCCACGCTCGTCGGCCATACGATGTTCATGTTGATGAATGTCGGCGAACAAATAGGGGGAGGATGCCCAGCCAGTTGTTCTCTGTGAATCTCTCCATCCTTCCATCACCGATTCTCCATACAAAGGGGGACACCGCCTTTGGCATTGCCTCCAACAGCAGCTTGCAACGCTTGACATGTATTATGGGGAACTTTCATAACAGGGTCCATTAACTTGTACTTCTGCCGCACAGTGTACACCCAAAGTCTCGCTTTGCTAGTTAAAATACGCTTGCAGTTCTTCATTTGTAGCACCAGCTGCCATACACGGAAGTCACGAAGCCCAGGCCTGCTGGCAATCTTTGACAGAGTGATGCAATCCCAGGGTGCATAATGCATCATATGCGCTCTGCTCATCCCGTGCCATAAAAAGCATCTAATTCTCTTTTCTATCTCCTCAATCACAACACAGTGACGCAAAATGTGACTTGTGATTGCTGTGAGAACAAAGGAGGCCAAGACAGCTCTTCCTGCGAGCGACAGCTCTTCCTCTGAAGCAGGAAGTTGAGGTCCACTCTCCTCAGGCACTTTGCTGCGACAGGGATCCCGAGGTATGTGCATCCGGCCCTGCTCCATATGTAGTTGCCTCGACACCATCCTCACTTTCTTCTTACAGATCTTCTTACTATAATATACTTTAGATTTCAAAAAATTGACCCGCAGCCCTGCATCTTCCCTGAAGGTCTTCATAATATTTGAGACAGCGCGGGCGGCCTCGTGCATGATAGGAGCAAAAAATAGAACATCCTCCACGTATTCCCTGTGCGAAATCAGCGGCTCGTGTTGTCTGGGTCTGAATCCAAGCAATTGTTTTGTCTCGTATTCCCCCACCAGTACTGATAGATATTCTGTAACCATGACGTACAGACAGGGCGACGGCAGACAACCATGTCAAAGCCCCTACTGTGCCACCACCAAAGGAAGGCGAGAGCCATTAACGAAAACACCAAACGGTGGAGATATGATGCATGCAGTGATCCATTCACACCATATAGGAGGGAAACCCATGGTCTTCATCATCCCAAGTAGGAAATCCCATCTCATGCTATCGTAAGCCTGCTCCATGTCTATCTTGACATCCATGAGGTTGAAAGCTACAGTGCAGGCATGCATTTTCGACGTCATGTCTTGCACGATATATACGTTGTCTGAGATGCTTCGGCTGGGGATGAAAGCTGCTTGTTCAATCGAGATGAAGCACTGCATCATCGGTTTCAATCTCTTGACCAGTACGCGTGCAACCACCTTATATATAGTGTTGCAGAGGCCTATTCGCCGAAAAGGCTCCAGACTGCATGCCCCTAGCTTCTTCGGGATAAGGACAATCAAAGTGTCCTTCCATTGCTCCGACAGTCTCCTCTCCTCAAAGAAAGCCTGCACTGCGCGAATTATATCCCTATGAGTGATTGCCCAATAGCCATGATGAAAGTACAACATTGTATCATTACTCTGATTAAAGTACAACATGTCTCTGTCTATTGATTTGTCTTATGGGGAAATACAAAACACTAAAGTAGATACAAATAGATTTTGTATCTTATCTTTGTCCTATACACCATGTTTCTTAACAAGTTCTACCACTTAAATTAGATGTTTCATGTCCATATTGATATAACTAGTACACAAAGAATTAGGAAGAAAGCTAAGTACATTATCCAATAAGAATGAAACCTGCTTAATCATTGTAATTTGCCAAACTACATTCTAATTTGTCCAAGGCACCACACAGCAAAGTAGCTCACAAATATGCATAGCCCAACGTGGATTTTAGAAATTATTTTTTGTCATATAGTACTTTGACTTGAAGACATGAACCCAGAAAGGGTTAATAAAGACCTAAAATGATACAATGTTTTCAACATAATTAATATTAAATTTGAAATCCTTTTTTTTAATTTGTGTTATTGTAATAAGTATGCACAAATATTTCAATTGGGTTGTCTAGTTCATATATAAAGTTTCTACTATGATCTTCTCACTCTTTTGATGTATTCCCCTACTAAACAATACTATGAATTTCTTAAGATTGACCACCTAGCTAGGGTGTTGCTCATACTGCTTCATATTATATTGAATGATCTACACTACTACACAAGTTGTAGGTATGTAGATAAAAATGTCATCTACATAAATAAGGTGAGTAATTATAGGTGAGGAAGGGCCAATCTTGATCACAATAGTGATGGTAAGATCCACCTGATGCTAAATACACCAAATGAGGTATATAGACGTAATTGTAAAAAGGTATGGTGACAATGGACACACTTGTTTATGTGTTCTAGTAGCTTCAATTCATTAAAAGTGGATCCTATTCAATATAATCTTACATTTTGGTGTAGTCATACAAATCTTAACTCATTCACACCAAATATTCAAGAGCCATAGATGTTTTAACTTATTAAGTAATAATTTCTAATTAACCTTATCATAAGCCTAATCCATGCCAAAATTAAGTGTAATGACTCTCTCTTTTGGTGTAGATGAGTTCATATGGGTAGCCATCTCCTGTGACATGACTAAGAAAAATAGCATTTTTTTCATACAATAATATAAAGAAAGCCATCTTCGGTCTACCCACAAAAAGTTTAGCTACAACTTTGTATGTCACATTGAAAAGAATAATATATCATCAAAAAAATTGGCAGCTTATACCTTAAAAACAAGGATAACAAACATGTCTTTCAACCTTTTGGGTGTACATCTATCATCAAAATTTTTTTCACAGTTGTAACAATAACCATCTAGCTAATATTATAATATCCATGCAAAACCTCCATCAAAATGCCATCCAAGCCTGTGGCTTTCTTTATTTTGATAAAAATAGGAAAAATCCTAATCTCATCATTTAGCTTGCTTATTATTAATAGATCTAAAGTTTTGAAAGGTAGGGGAGGATTATATTGCTCAAAACTACACCAGTTCCTACTAAAGAACTACATGAGGATTTCTTTTATCTAAGTTGAAGAAGTTACTGATGCCTCATTATATTTTAGAGGTGATGTATATAATTACTTGTATTTGTAGAAGTAACCATTGGCTAAAAGAAATGCATGTTTTGATACACTTGGTTAGCTCAATGAAGCTTGGGGCTCTACAACCACCAAGCTTCATCTAAAGTTGTATTATTATTGGAGATAATATGTTGTGCCAAAAATCATGTTTCTACTCAATTAGCCCCAACTTAGACTCCATACAATGAAACTCCTAGATCTCCTAAAAAAACTGGTAAGTCTTGCTAAAAATATTGCCAAGTTTAGCTACACATTATTTTTTTTAACTAATAGTGCTATGTAGAATTTAGTGCACAATCCATCCATAAGGTCACCCCAAACAATTCTATTCAATGTTTCTTGCAAAACATTAGTTGAGTTTGAAAATGACAACCATAAATTATTGAAATAAGATCACCTTTCAATTTTATTCAACATAAGTATAGGACAATGATCCGAGCCAATATAAGGAAGATGTGTAATTGTTGTACTTAGAAATGCTTACAGACCACCAGTATTCACAAAAGCCTTATCTAATCTTTCAAATATGTGTGAGCTACCCAAAATATTGTTATACCAAGTGAATATGTTCCCCATAAATGTCAAGTCAAATAGCTCAAAATTTAACATGAAATTTGAGAAATCATTATGAGCTTAACAAACATAGAATTTGTTCCCCACTTCTCATTCTTCACAAGTAGTACATTAAAATCCCTTATAGTAAATAGTGATCCACAAAGCTTAGCAAATTTTTTGAATTGGTCCAATGCTACCTAGCATATCATGTAAACTTTTGATGAAAACAACACACAACAAGACCAAGAGTTGATACTGTCATATGCCACTTGGATAGAAACCACATATGAGGATCACTCATAATTTGATGTTCGACCCAAACCCTATAGCATCATAAAACCCCCATATAATATAGTAAAATGTTGGACAAAGTTGTTCCTATTCCTATAGAAAAGTCTATCCACCTCATGCCAATTGAAGTTCTCCAACTG
The DNA here is from genome assembly GCA_023846275.1 of Vanilla planifolia. NCBI lineage: Eukaryota > Viridiplantae > Streptophyta > Magnoliopsida > Asparagales > Orchidaceae > Vanilla > Vanilla planifolia. The sequence goes on along the minus strand of JAIUJO010000325.1, from coordinate 289,238 downwards.
AGTTTCTAACAAGGAAAAAGTAGATACTCTGAACTCCCTTACAATGGACAAATAGCAATGAGTTTTTGCCAACGAAATCCCTTGAATGCTCTAAAATACTAACATAGTTGTATATAATTAGCTAAGAATAACTTTCACATGGGTGAATTGTAAACCTCAATCCTAGGCAAGCAAAACTTTGCTTGAAATGAACCACACAAACATAACAACAGCACCCATAGTAATTGCATCCAGAAAAAGGTAGATTCATTTCGTTATTTTTTTTCATTCAATAATTTTTCTAATTCCCATTTGACATCCTCCACTTATAGACTTCCTCTTCTGTCTTAAATATAGAATACCAAATCAAAGTTGATGAAGAAGCATTAGCCTCTATGATTACTATATCAGCAAATCTCATAGGCCTTCCAACGAAGTTACTACATAAAATGAACACAACTTAGCTTCAAAAATCAATATCTTGAATGGTTTAAGGTCTCTAGAGCCTTCAACCCCTCCACATTATTTGAGAGACACTTTAATTTCAAACATAATATTGCTTATCTCTTTGTGATGATTAAAAAACAAAATGATTTCTGAAAGTTGGCCAAAAAAGTTATTTAGAGAAATATGAAGCATTATTCTCTCAAGTACAAATTTTTCAAATATCACTTTGATTTAGTAATTTTGAATAAGGATTTTTTTAATCCACAACCATTTTATTGGTTAAATTCTATTCTTGTTGAATTCCATCTTAGTGTTTTTGCCAAACATTGGCTAAATTAAAAAGAAATTTGGTTAAACTTTGAATAATTAAAATAAAAACTTTTCTATTACATCGCAAATTGTGCTCATGTGTGAAGCTCTTAAGCAAGGTAAGCCTGACCTGGCAAATAGTTGTAAGCCTAGGTAAGGAAAACAAGTCGACCCATTTAGTCTAATAGTGAATCTCGAACTAGATGGGGTAAGGCATTTCATCAAGAAGGGAAGAATTCTTGAGTGCACAAGAAGGGAGCCAACCTAATTTTTACTCTACATAATAGCTCATGCAAACAATTATAAAGCTCAAATTCTCATCTTTTCTTATAATATAAGCAAAAATCCTATGTCTCTGCCTGCATCAAAATCTGGGAGTGCTCAACACCATCTGATCATTCATATTCATGATCGTACTACAGAGATTGCCTCTACTTATAAGCAATGATAATATCATTCCAACTATCCATTTAATAAGCTAATCAAATGGTTACTTCTTTATCCACTATGTCTGATTGATCTATTTCATAGTCGTCAACTTTACTGACCTCATTGGGTGACTATTATTTCTCTTATTTTAACATAATCTATCATTGATCTAATGGCTCAAATATTTCCTGTTTGAATCCAATGGTTGAGATCTAATCTTAATTTTATTATTGCAAAATCAAATAATCCAAATCACATTTCGCATGGTAGAAAATCGAGATCAAATCTGTCTTGATCGGTTTGTATCACCTTCAGTTAGATACAGTGTCCCTAGTTAATTCTCTATAATAGCAAATAATTTTTCTTTTATGTTACTAATTTCAAAAAATTATTTAATATGCATTTTCAATTATTTGGCTGTAGCTTTGCAGTTAGCTTTCTAAACTTCCTAACGATGATAATCTAATATTTTTTTTATAAATATCTAACGACTGTAAATGAAATTACTATTTAACATGTATCCCTTTTGAGATCTCAACAAAGTCATGCTCTATATTCTACTAGCAAAAATTTTACTATCAATAACTAAGACTTCTCCATCCCAAATTGTCAAAGTTTTCCACCTAAGCCTTGCAAGCCTAATCTTTAAAATTTTCATTTCTTTAATTGAATTTAAGCTCATTGTGTCCTACTCCATTAATCAACAAGTATAAAAAGTTGTACAAATTTATTAGAACTTTTCAAGTTCTCGTATTTTTCTTTTACTCTTGTGTTGGATGGTATGACATATGTGAAAGCTTGAGTTCAGTTTGATCTTTTGATAAATTAAAGTTGATGTTGAGCTCACAAAAGCCTATATTTTAGTGAACCTACAAAAGTTAATGGAGTGGATGAACTAAAAGAAAAAACCTTAAGTTATAATCTTTAGCTAATGGTATTTTGTCTAATTTGAGCCAAACAAACAAAAAATTATTGTGTCATTTTAATTTTTGTCTTTACTTTTCTTTAGCATAATAAAAATATATATAGATATAACCAATGTTTTCTAAACTTAAAATTTTTTAAAGAAATAAATACTATAAAAAAGTGAAAATTACTTTTAAGACCATAATTCATCTCTTCTCTTGTGTGTTTCATACATTAGTTTTCAATTTAGTCAACACGAATTACAAAAGTACATAAGCTTAAAAACTAAAAAATTATTTTTCTAATATTAGGCATATATATATTGTTGTTAAATTAAGACAAATTGAGGAAATGTAATGTAACTATCTAAAAGCAAAGGGTCACATGAGAGGAGTATATAAATTTGAAATCATATATAACAAAAATGAATTAAATAATTTAAAGAAATGATATAAGTTGTTTGGTAAAGTTGATTTCCAAAACACAATGTACTTTATATGTAACATCTTAAAATGTCAAACAAAGAATGATTTGAAATATATCTTTATATTAATAATAAATTATGAATAATAAGGAATATAAAAATAAATATATTTATAATAAATTATTATTTTAATAACAAGTAAATATATAATAAAACTTGAATGAGATATGCATAAGTATAGTAATAAAACAACCTAAATTGATGCGAACGTCACACTATGGGAGAATTAGAGTGCATGTTAATATATTGGAATCAAAGTAATTAATTTAACAAAATGAGACAAGTTGTATTTGAAAACTGCATTCGAAGATAATAGGAAGAACTTTTTTAACTTCTTCAATCATGCAATATTTTATGAAATGTAACGTCTTTATTGTCATGCCAGAACATTGGAAAACAAAATATTTAAAATTTAGAAATGGACTTGTTTCTTTCATAAAGAACATCCAGATGAGACCAATAGCATTTTTTGTCTTCATTTTGATTGATATATAAATTATTATTTTAAAACTAAGTGCATATTACATTTGAAAGGGGATACATTGAATTAACATAATAGAAAACAAATCCAAACCATGTAAATGCCACATGACTGGAATGTTTAAGTTTCACAATAATGTTGCAAAAGCAGAGTCAAAACATTAATAAAATGAAATAAATTGTTTGAGAAAGTTGCTTTTGAAGATACTGTTGAGATAAACAGTAATATTCCAAGCATCAAAGACAAAGTTAAGTAAAATATCTTGTGAAAAGTAGCTAAGCTGAAAAAGGATTAATTTTTTAAAAATATAAAAAGGAGTATTATAAATGCTCAAACTTGTTGAGAAAAGTGCAATGAACGATTTTTATCTCGATTTGTTCTCATTTTGTGTTGTGACAAGTTATAAAAACAAAAAAAATATTACAAATTATTTCCTTAAAATTAAGCAAATAAATATTAAGGTTAAATTAAAATAAACAAAAGCAATCAAATATAACAAAATCTAGACATGTAAAGTTCTCATAAGAAGAGAATTATAGTATTATAGTGAAGTAACAAAAGCTATGCAAAGCATTTGAAGAATTAATATATATTACGTAGGAAAGTCACATTCCATGACGCAAAGTAAATGTTGGTAACGTCCATAATCATAAAATCATCTACAATGAAAATGTTTCGTATTATGAGCCAACACCCTACAATAAAAAATATTTTAAAAATAAATATTTTATTAGAACTCATTAAGAAGATTTTGACAATATTTATTTATTCTCTATGGGACTACTTCCAAACTTATTGCAAATTACTTAAAAAAATAAACATAAAAAAACTTATTTTCTTTTATTCTAAATCAAAGTGGCATACATGTTACAAGAGAGGACATTTAGAGTTATAGAAAAATATAGCCAATTCTTTGTGAAACTTTTGAAAAATTGGAGATGATATTTATTGTAAGGTATCATTTTATGTTATTAAGGTGGTTAGGTGTAACCTTTTAGATCATTAAATGTTGTATGAATTAAAATATTTCATAACTTAAACATGAACCCCATAAAGTAACAAATCTAAAAATAAAAAAAGAATGTTCAATTAGAAAGAAATTGTGAAGACATGCTTAATGAAGTTTATTTCATCCCCATTAGAACTCACTTGTAACTACTAAAATAAATTAGTATAAATTAAAATATTATTTTTTAATATTAGGAAATATATGTTAATGAAAAAAAGTGATATGTTGGAGGAATGTTATATAAACAAATGAAAGTGATGTAAAGGACACATAAAAGGAGTGTTAGAGTTTCATAATATTATGAACAAATCTAAGTAGACACAATTTGAGAACATGAGCAAAACTACATTAGAAAGATGCTTTCAAACATATTTAGGAGATCACATGTAAAAGCCTCAATCATTAAATCTAGTATGAATAAAAATGTATAGTAATGCATGTAAAAGACATGAAATAAAATATTTAAAAATATGATAATGAGTAATTAATCAAATAGAGCACAATTAGTTGGTTTAAATGATTTTTCTTTCATAATAATTAGAGATCATTTAGAATTACTATTAATTAACAACCTAAAAAAGAAAATATAATAAAAAGATTATTTTTAATACAAAATAAATATATATTAGATCTTCAATGAGACAAATCAGAGCAATGTAATATACCAAAATCGATGCGATGTAAGGGTCACAAGAGACATCATTTTGAAAAATTAATATCAAATTATACAAAAAGAAAGAAAAAAATTGGAAAGCTTAAATAAATTATACAAAACAATTGTATTCTAAGAAATTAAATAGGTTGATTGTAGTTCAAAATAACTCCTAAAACATGGAAAAATTTAAAATATTAAATACTTAAGAAAAATGAAAAATTAATATTTAATTTTCTAATGTTCATTGAGATGATTATCTCAAGAGTTATTTTCTTTTAATGATGCACAATTTGAGAATACAATGATTTACTAAATTAAATAACCATAAATAATAATTTTTTTAAATATTAAGAAAATAAATTTAATTGTTAAAATAAGATAAGTTTATGTGATGTGAAATAAATAAACAAAATGATTGTGAAAGTTACAATAAGAGAACTATAGTTTTGTAATAATATAAGACAAATTAAGCAAAAAAAATTAAAAACTGAGTAATTATACAAGAAAGTTATGTTCTAAGTTCCTAAAATTTAAATTAATATCATAAAACATTAAATTTGGCATCAATTGAAATATCTCGTAAATCATGAAAAAGCACTATGAAATAAATATTTAAAAGTATTAAAATATATATTTAACTAAGTAGAACTCATAGAGATGACTCCAAAAAATTTAGGATCATCTTAATCAGACAACATCTTGAATGCCTGAATTATCAAAGTAAGGATAAATAATAATTTTATATTATCTTAATATTATATAAATATATATATCCATATTTAATTTAGATAAATTAATGTATTATACTATTACAAAGTTAACAAGACAAGGCCATATTGAAAGACAATTATTGCTTCACAATATTTTTACATAATCAATGAAACTATTTGAAAAAATCATATAATTTGTTCAAGATTTTTTCATATTAAGGAAATAACGAGAATGGGTGTGGCAATCTCATTTATTAATTCATGTTTAATTCAGAATGTTTGATAAAGCATGTCAAAATCATAGAAAATAAAACACAAAATATGCAAAGAAAAATAATTGATTAGTTGTTGAGATGACTCCATTGAAATTTATTTTGTCTTTATCAGACCGATTTTAAAATGACTACAAACAATAAAAATAAATATGAATAAATAATAATAAATTACTATTTTAGTATTAGTTAGATATATATTGGAGCTCCAATAAGTTAAATTGAAGTAATATATTATAGCAAAATAAATCATTTAGAGTTACATAATACAAAATACATCAAAATTAAAAAGTTCAAGAAATAAGATAAATTTTATGGAAAATTTTAATTCTTAAATAAAAATGAGCTCCAGTGATGTATTATCAATAATAAATATGGTTAAAATTTAAAATTCTCTTTAAGTGTGTTGAAATACTCAAAAAGAAATTCATAATACCAAAATTAATATCTAATTGGATAGAGTCCATTTGGATGTCTCAAGTAAAGTTTGATTAATCTCAATAAGACCTCACTTAGAAATACTACAAGTCACAAAATTAAAAAACTAAAGTAATGATATGTTATTATTTAATTTTAAGTAGATATAGAGTAAAGCTAAAATAACGTAAATTAAAGTAATGTAATATAACTATATAAAAAAGATTTGCAGTCCCATTGGAGGAGAATCTTATTTTCATAGTATTGTATCCAAATCAAGGTGAAACATTTGAAGAAATGGAAAATGTTTTATGGGAAAGTTACATTGCAAGATAATTGGGAGATTAAGAGATACATTCTTGATGATCAAATCAATTATGAATATGATTCTCATTTGGACCTCACCTAAAATTTTTACAAGTTATCAAAAACATAATGCATAACAATTAATAAATTATTAATTTAAATTTAGTAAATTAATTTATTAAAGGTAAAATTTCTATAAATTAAAGCAATGAAAATGTAGCAAACAAAAGAGAAGTAATGTTCACATTAGAGGGATTTAGAGTTTCAGAGTTATGTAACCAAATCAAGATTAGTTATATAAGAATGTTAAATTCCAAGATGCTAAAAAGAGCAAATGTATTTAAATTTATCATAAAGCATAATAAAATCAAAGTGATATAAACAACATACAGGGGATGAATTAGAGTTTCATTATATTATAAACTATCAAAGCGAGAATTTGAAGAAATTAGATAAATTTTATGGGAGAGTTGCATTTCTAGAAACTAAGGAGATTGTGTATAACATACTTAAACAAAAATACTGGTGCAATCTGAAATGTTGCATAAGGCTTTCCAAAAAAACAAAAACAAATTTAAAAATATAAATTGAAAATTTTTTTTGATAAAGCCCTTTGAGACATTCCCAACAATATTTGTTTCACCTCAATCAGAATTGCTTTAGAGTTGGGGAAATTGCCAAATTAAATAAGAATTAATAATAATAAATTATTATTTTGAAATAAAATAAAATTGAATTAAAATAAATTAAAGAAATGTAATATAAAGAAGTTATGACAATGAAAAGGTCTCATATGAAAAAAATAGAGTTTTATAGTAAAATGACATTACTAAAATAAAAAACTTGAAGAAATTACATAATTTATGCAAGATATTTTCATTCCATGCTTGTAAGGAGTACAAGCATAATATCCTTGACAGTCAAATTATGTTCATATAAAAATAAAAATTTAATTACAGAGAATTCATCGAGACTTCTCCATCAATGTTTATTTTATCTCGACTCGACCTCGTTTGAGATTACAATAAATAACAAAAACAAATAAGCATAAAAAATAATTATTTTTTTAATATTATGCAAATACATATTGACGTTGAAATGAGTTAAATTAATGTAATATGATATAGCTAACTATAACAAAGGAGAATGTCACATCAGAGGAGGTTTAGAGTTACTTATTAATATAAACAAATAAAAATAAAAAATTTGTAGAGATGAGATAAATTATAATACAATGTTGCATTTGATGACCATAAGGAGTTTATGTGTGTTATTTTTAATCAAAAAATCATATCTCACTGAATTTCTTTTATAAATCATGAAAAAATGTTAAATAGATATTTTAAAAATAAAAATAAATATTTAATTTCGTAAAGCTTTTTGAGATGATTTTAATAATAGTTTTTCTATCTCCATTAGATATTAAAAAAATAATGTGAATTACCAAACTAAAGAAGCATAAATAATATTAAATTATTATTTTTATAATTATTAAATATATTGTAAAGTTGAAATGAGACAAATTAAAGCTATGTAATGTAAATAATAAAATAAAGACATATATAGAATGGACATAACGATTATCAGAACATTTATATGTTTTTGACCTCATCAAGACGAGCACAATGACATTTGTTTCATCTCAATGTGACTGCATTCAAAAAAATTTTGAGTTATCAAAGTAAGCAATGATATACAATATTGGATTATTTCTTTAATATTAAGAAAATAACTATTAAAGAAGAATAAGGAAAAATTGAAGTGACTTAATACAATAAAATGAAAGCAATTGTAAAAGTCATATGATAAGAGAACTTGATTTTCATAGTAAAATAACAGTACAAATTAAAAAAAATTGATGAAATGAGTTAATCACATTAATTTGAAAAGAAGTAATATAAAAAACAAAGTGATGCAAATGTCATATGTTAGGAGGTTTATACTTACATAGTAATATAACCAAATATAAAAATCTAAAGAAATAAGAAAAGTTGTATGAGAATGATTATTCTAAGATACTAAAATGATCGAGTAGAACTTTATTCATTGCCAAATTTGGTACAAACAAATATATCTTTAACATCAAGTTAAAATAATCAAAATTTAAAAATGTAGAAAAAGATAAATAAAATTTCATATTTGATTGTGTAGATCATATGATGGCAAGTCTGATGAAGTTTGTTTCAGCTTCATTCGACGTCATTCAGATATATAAAAAATAATAAAAATAAATAACAATAAATTTTTCTATAATTTAATATTGTTTATACATATATTAATGATGGAACAAAACGAATTGCAATACATTAATATAGCAAAATGAAAGTGATGCAAAAGTCATAATAGAGGAGTATTAATTTTTCATAATAATATTATAAAACATAAATGATATATTTGAAGAAATGAGATAAACTGTACAGGAAAGTTGCATTACATGATAATAAAGACATCGTGTGTAATATTATTGATGATCAAATTAGATATGAATCAATTTTTTAGAATGGCATACAAATATTAGAAAAAATTAAAAATTATAACTAATAATATTTAATGAAACTAGTCATGTTGAGATAAGTCAAATGATGCTTATTTTGTCTTAATGAGACTTTGGTGAAACTGACTACGATTTACTTAAGTAATCATAACATATAACAACTTATTTATTTGAACTTAAATAAATATATATTAAAGTAAAAATAAGGTAATTTGAAGCAATGTAGCATAAGCATATCAAGTTATTATAATCATTAATCTATATAAGATTTTTAGTTATATAATAATATAATGAAATGAAATAAAACTTTTGAAAAAATAAAATAAATTGTACGAAAATGTTGCATTATATTAATCTATGGACATTAAATGTAAAATCCACACTCTTTAAATCAAGTACAAAGAAAAATAACTCATAAAGCATCTAAAAACCTAAGAAAGTGAAGTATTTAGAGGCATAAATAAATGATTGTTTAAATATGTAGCATCTCTCGAGATGAGTCCAATGATGCCCATTTCATCTCTATCAAGCATCATTTTGAATTAGAATTTATTACAAAAATAAATAATAAAAATATAATGTATTAATTTACATTAATTAAATATATACTAAAGTACAAATGAATTAAATAGAGGTATATCATATAATTGATCGACATAAAGGTGATTTGAAGATCACACGAAACATGTAAATAATACAAAAACACAAGAAAATGAAAATATTTAAAAATATTGAAATAAAGAGTTAGAGTGTAACATCAATTTTACAAATAAGATATGAAATAAAATGTCTTAAAAAAAATGTGACAACCCAAGAAAAACTATTAAAAAAGAATAAACTAATTAATTTGATAAATATCATGAAGATTTGTCCATCAACTTTTTTTCATCTCAATTAGCATCGTTTGAAATTATTGCTAATTTTTGAATTAAATAAACACAAATAATAATAAATCATTATTTTAATATTTGGTAAATAAATATTAAAGAAGAAAAAAGTTAAATTGAGGTAGTTTAAGATAACCAAATCATGGACATGTAAAGGCCATGTGAAAGAAGATTTAAGGTCACGTACAAAGACAATGAATCAATGTAAAAAATTTGAAGGACAAATATAAATTATATGTGCAAGTTATATTCCAAGATTCTAAAAAGATTGACCATAACATCCTCATTGATAAAAGTCTAAAAAATTTTAAAAAATAAAATATTTTAATATGGAAAATAGTATTTAATGATTAATCAAATATAGCTATTTGAGACAAGTCAAATGACACTAGTTTCATCTGTATTAGATGTCATTTGAAATTTTCTAGAATTAACAAAGTAAATGAGCTTAAATATACTTAAATTAATAATTTAATATTAGATGAATTTATATTAAAGCTAAAATAAGGTATACTTAAATAATGCAATATAACGAAATCAAATCAATAAGAAACATCACACGAGAAGAAAAATGCTAAATATTGAAAAAATGACATAATTTATATGAAATATTTCTAATCTAAGATACAGAGAGATCAAATATAGCATCTTACATCACCATATTTAGTAAAAATAATTTTTTTTGTAAAGCTACTAAATAACTTAAAAAGAATTAAAAATATAAAAAAATACATAATTATATAAAGCTGATCAAGACTATTGCAATGATTTTTATTTTGTCACAATCAAATCTTATTTGAAATCACAATAAATTATAAAGCTAAATGAGGATAAACAATAGTAAATTAATATTTAAATGTTAGGGTATTATTTATTAAAAAAATGAAATCAATTGAAAAATTATAAAATGAAAAAATAAAAGAGAAATCAAAGTGTCGCGAGAGAAGATTTGGAGTTACACATTAATATACCCTAATCATAATGAAATATTTGAGAAAGTAAGATAAATTGTATAAGAAACTTTTTTTCCATGATACTAAAAATATTAAGCATAAATTTTTTTTATCATTATATAAGATACAAATAAAAATAACTTATAAAATATTTAAATATATTAGAAAAAAATCTAAAAATAGAAAAACAAAAGCTTATTTTGATAGAGTTCACCGAGATGAGTCCAATGACTTTTTTCTAGTCCATCAAACCTTGTTTAAAAATTCTATGAATTAGTAAAAAAAATAATCATGAATAATAAGATTTTTGGTTTTGAAAATTAAATAAATATATATTAAATTTTAAAATGAGATAAATTAAAGAAATGTAATATAAATAAATTAATGCTATGTATTCTTAATTGCAGTAAGGAATAAGAGTTTCATAGTAATAAAAACAATTGAAACCACAACTTTTAAAAAATGAGATAAATTATTCAAGAAGATGTCATTCCAAGATGCTACAAAGATTTAAGTGAAAAATAATCGATTATCATAATATATATAAATCAAAATTTCCAATAAATGATCACAAAATAATAAAAAAATTAAGTAAATAGAAATTTGAATCCAACGATATTTGTTTTCTCTCTATTAGATAATTTTTGGAACAACTACAAATTACAACACTAATTAAAAGCAAATAACATTAAGTTACTAATATTATTTCTAGTAAATAATTATAAAAGTTGAAAAGAGATAAATTAAAGTAATTTAATTTATCAAAATAAAAGTGATATGAATGTCATATTAGTGGAAAATTAGAATTTAATAGTAATAAAACCAAATCTAAGCAAAAAATTTGATGAAATGAGATAAATTTGAAAAACGTTGTATTCTAAGCTACAAAGGAGATTTGTTGAAACATTATCAATTATTAAATAAGGAACAAAACAAAATGATAAATAAAGCTTGTAATGAATTAAGAAAATAAAATATTAAAAAAGATAGCTAATTAGAATATTTAATTTGATAGAACTTATCATGATGATTCCAATGACGATTGTTCCTCTTCATTAGACCTTCTTTTAAATTTCTTTAAATTACCACTTTAAATAAGCATAAATAATAATAACTTACTTTGCTAATGAAAAATAAAAGAAATATTAAAACTAAATTGGGACAAATTAAATAATATAATATAATAATGTTAGGGACATATAAAGGTCATACGATAATAGATTTAGAGTCATATGGTGTTATAACCAAATCATACTTAAAACTTTTAATTACTAATATAATTTATAGAGGAATACTACATTCGAAGTTTTTAAGTAGAAGTTATGTGACATTATTGGTCATAAATAAGGTACTTTGTTAAATATCTCACAAAATTTGGTAAATCAAAAAAATAAATTATTTAAAAATATTAAGAATAAATATTCAAATATTCCAAGTTATTTAACATGATTGAAGATGTAGTGGTACAATTTAATATTACGAAATCATAACAAATCAATTAAAGAAATGAGAAAAATTGTATTAAAAAGTTGTATTCCATGATACTAAAAAGATTTTGCATAACATCATTGAATGTAAAGCTTGTTAATCCTAAGAAAATACAAATATTCGAAACAACTGTCGAAATAAATATTCAAATAGTTTGAGCTTGTTGTGACAAGTCCAACGACATTTGTTTCTACTTAATTAAACCTTGTCAGGAATTACTAGAAATTATCAAAGTAAATAAGCACATGTAAAATATGTTGCCATTTAATATTAAAAAAATTATTTATTAAAACTAAAATTAGATAAAAAAATGTAATATAATATAGTGAAATGATAATATATGTAACAGTCACACAATATCAGATTTACACCTCCTTTCCAAGATACAAGGGATATCAGTTGTAACATCCTAGATTACTAAATGAGGTAAGAATGAAAACCTCTCATAAAGAATTTCAAAAATAATAAAAATAATTTAAATTAAAAAAATACTTAGAATCACCAAAGTAAATATGTACAAATAATACTAAGAAAGTTTTTTAGTATTAAGTAAATATTTGGTAAAATTAAAATTTGATAAATTAAGAACTATAATATCACTAAATCAAATAAATGTAAGGGGTACAAGAGAGGGGAATTAGAGCTACATAGTAATATAACGAAATTGAAGCAAGAAATTTGAGAAAATGAGATAAAGTCTTTGGAAAAGTTTCATTCCAAGATATTAAAGAGATTGAGCATATCATTCTCGAACATTAAATCTAGTTAGAAGCAAAATATCTTATAAACCTCACCCAAATCTTAGAAAAAAAAGTATTTGAATATAGAAAAAGTAATATTTAATATGATATTACGTATTCAGGTTAGTGCAATGATGTTTGATTCATATCCATTTGAGCTCATTTACAATTACTACTAATTATTTTATTATTATGTAAAAAATATTTAATTTCAAATTTAAAAATTAAAAACTATGTAATAAAAGAAAAGAAATGTGAGGTAATGATTACATGAGAAGAGAATAAAATTTCTATTTTATATAACCAAACCAATGTAAAATTTTTCAAGAAATGAAATAAACTTTACGAGATAGCTAAATTCAATGCAACTAAGAGAATGACTATCATTTTATCAAGTGTCTAATTAGGTACAAATCATAATCAATTGTAAAGTATCCTAAAACCATAAGAATTAAAATATTTTAAAATTTAAAAATGAGTATTTTACTAAATAAAACTCATTGAGACTAGTACAATGTGCTTGTTTTGTCTCGAACATTTGGAATTATTGCAAATTAGAATAACAAATCAACTTAAATAATAATTAATAATTAATATAATATTATTTAAATTTATATATTAAAAATAGAGTGAGATAAATTGAAGTAATACAACACAACCTAATCCAAGCAATGTAAGAGACACAAAAGATTAAAAATTGAGTAACATAGTAATGTAGCCAAATGAAAGCAAAGAATTTAGAAACACAAAATAAGATAAATTATTCAAGGTAATTGAATTCCAAGGTGCTAAAGAGATTGAGTGTAACATTCTTGATTATCTAATTGAATATAAAAAATAATTACCAAGTAAACAATGATAAAGCCCTAAAAAATACTTTACAATATAAAACTTCATAATTAATTTGTTATTACCCATCGAGATGAGTGTAATGATATTTAATTCATCATGATTTGACCACATTAGAAATTACTATGAGTTATAAAAATTAAATGAGCAATTTATTGATAAATTCTTATTTTAGTATTAAGAAAATATATAATAAATCTCAATTGAGAAAAGCAACTGTAATAAAATATTGCTAAAACTAACCATGTTAGGTTTCCATGAGAGGAGAATTAATGTTTCATAAAATCATTACCATATCAATGAGGAAACTTTATAGAAAAAGAATAAATTGTATAAAATAGTTACATTCTTTGGAATTAAAAAATTCAACCATAGCAACCTCACCATTAGATAAGATACCATTCAAATTGACCTATAAAGAAACCATAAACAATAAAAAATAAAATGTGCAAAGATATTTATAAAATAAATATTTAAACAGATAGAGCTTATTATGATGTCTAATATAGATAAAACCTAAATAATGATGTTTTGTTATATTAAAAATGAAGAAAATGTATACTAAAATTAAAATAAGTTAAAGTAAAACAATGTAAAATAAGAAAATCAAAGTGATGTAACGATCACATGAGAAGAGAGTTACCATTACTTTGTGATACAACAAAATCAAAGTTTAAAACTTGAAAAAATTAGATAAAGTGTAATGAAAATTAGCATTCCAAAAACACCAAAAACATAGTGTGTAGCATTATCAATTGCCAAATTTTGTATGAATCAAAGTGCCTCACAAAAATTTTAGAAAATAAAATATTAAAATAAATATTTAATTTGAAAAGCATTTTGAGATTAGTCTAATGACATATACTTCATCTTGTCTAGATCTCATTCAGAATTTCAATGAATTACAAAGGTAAATAATCATACATAATAAAAATTATTATGTTAATATTAATCATATATATATATATATATGTGTGTGTGTGTGTGTATCTATCAATATTGAAATGAGATAGAATAAAAAAATATAATGTAACAAAATATGACTTAGGTTGGGTCACATGAGAGGAGAATGACATTTACATACTAGTACCAACTAACAAAAGTAAAATGGATAAGGAAATTAGATAAATTACATGAAAAACCACCATTTGAAGATATTAAGGAGAACGAGTGTAAAATCCTTGACCATCCAACATGGTAGAAATGAAAATTCTGACAAAGTGTTTGAAAACCTTCAAAAAAATATTTTAAAATATAAATAATTATCAAATAAAAATAAAAAAAAATAATAATTAATTTTTTAATTTTCAGTAAAGGTAACTTAAATCTTAATTATGATTAATTGAAACAATGCACTTCAACCAAACGAAATCAAAGCAAGGTGATAAGAGGAGAATTAGAGTTACCTAGTAATTGAAAACAATTAAAGAAAAATGTTGAAGAATGAAAGAATTTTATGAGAAGTAGCATTCCAAGATACTAAGAAAAATGTGTGTAACTTCCTTGATGTCAAAATTAGACATGAACTAACATAAGTAATAAGTACTCTAACACCTTGGAAAAAATATCTAGAAAATATAAATTTTTTAATTTTATATATCTTATCAAGATGGGTATAACAATATTTGTTCCATCTTGATCACTGAATATATTAAATTACTTTAAATTATTCAATAAAATATCTGTAACTAATTATTGATCATTATCTAAGTCTTAAGTAAGCATATATTAAACTTCAAATGACATATTTTGAATCAATATAATATATCAAAATAAAAGACATGTACTGGTCACACAAAGGAAGAGTAAGCACAATATAGTAATATACCTAAATAAAAGAAAACTTTAAAATTGAAGATAAACAATATTTAAAAGTTGCATTCCATAATATTAAGAAAATGAAGCGTAACATCCTTAATAATTATCTTATGCACGTATCAAAAAACTAATAAAGCATGAGTAGAAAAAAATTAAAAATATAAATTAATATTGTTACATAAAGCTCATCGAGAAGGGTCTTAAAACTTTTTCAATCTCAATCTAACGTCGTTTAGAATACAAATGATAAATAAAGTAAAAAAATATAGTAAACTCTTATAATTTAACATTAAGTAAATATACTATGAAGATGAAATGAGACAATTAAGGCAATATAATTTAACCAAATCAAGGTGATGTTAATGTCATGCTAGATTACATATTCATGTAACACTAACATTCATCAAATCAAGATAAATGAAAATAATGCATAATGCATTCCAAAATATTAGAAAAATGAGATGTATTTGAGTAATGTAGCATAACAAAATCAAAGTAATGTAATGATCACAATAGAAGAGAATTATTGTTCAATAGCACTAAAAGCAGGCAAAAGGAAAGTAATTTAAAAAATTAGATAAATTATATAGGAAGTATAAGATAAAGATACTATAGACACCAAGTGAAAATTGTTCATCATTAGATTAGATAAAAGTCAAAATCTCAAGTAAATCAAGCCTAAATGCAACAAAATTGTCTAATGACATTTGTTCCATTTGGATACGTCCTTGTATGGAATTACTATCACAAGAGAAGATGACTGATATAATAATAATAAATTTTCATTATTATTCTGAATGAATTTATATATAAAAAAGGATAAAATAAGATAAATTGATACAATATAATATACCCAAGTTAATATAATATAACAATCACTTGAGAAGAGGATTTGAGTTACAAAATGATATTACAAAGCCGAAGTTTAAAAACGAAGAAATGTTGAATTATATAAAAAATTTCTTTTCGATAATCGTAAGGAGATCGAGTTTAACATCATCAACAATTAAATAGTATTAGAATCAAAATGTGTAATGAAGAATATCAAAAGTATTCAAAAAATTAAGAAACATAAATGTTAGCATTTAATTCGATATAAGACATCGAGGCAACTGTAATAATTTTTTCTTCATCATCTTTAACCTTGTTTAGAGTTAGAAATTATTATCAAAATAAATATGCACATATGACAACAAATTATTATGTTAATATTAAGTGAATTTATTTTAAAGCTAAAATGAGAAAATTTGAAACAATGTAATATACGCAAAAAAGAAAATGTAAAGGTCACACGATATATGATTTAGAGTAACGGACTAATAAACCCTTTTCAAAGAAAAACATTTTAAAAAATGAGATAAATGGTACAAGAAAGTTATATTCTGTGATGCTAAGAAGTTCAACAATAATATCTTCAACCATTAAATCAAGTACTTATCAAAATATCTAAAGCATGCCAAAACCCTATAAATAAAATATTTCAAAAATATAGACATGAATATTTAATTTGGTAGGGCTCATTTAGAAGAGTTCAATGATGATCATTTTATCTTGATTTGATCGTATTTAGAATTATCATAAACTTTCAAATTAATAAAAAAATAAGTAATAATAAATTATTATTTTAATATTAGTTATATACATATGGATACTAAAATAAGATAACTTGAAACAACATATTAAAGTCAAATAATAGTGATTTAAAGGTCACTTGAGAATAAAATTAGAGTATGTTATTTATAAAACCTTATTAAAGAGAAAAAAAATTAAAGAAATGACAAATTTTACAAGATTGAAGCATTCTAAGATACTAAGGAGATTCAAGTGCAATGCACTTGATCATCAATTTATCATTGAATTGAAATATATAGTAAAACATGCAAAAGTCCTAAGAAATAAAATACTTAAAAAGTATAAAAAATATTTAGGGGGATAGAGCTCAAAATGATTAGTTTAGTGATATTTGTTTCCTTTCGATTAGTTCTTAGTTGAAATAATATAAGTTGAAGAAAAATATTATACAACCAAATCAAAGTGATGTAAAGCTCATGTGCAAGAGAATAAGAGTTTAATATTAATATAACAAAATCAATGCAAAAAATTTGAGTAAATGAGATAAATCATATTACAAAGCTGTATTCCAAGATACTAATAAGATTTTGTAAGACATCCTTGAGAATTAAATAAAGAAAGAATTGAAATTCTTTATAAATCAAGTCAAAATAGGAGAAAATAAAATAGTTTAAGACATAGATACAATTATTTAGTTGCATAAAGCTTGTTGATATGTGACCTATGACATATGTTTTGTCTTAATTTCATTTCATTTCAAATTACATTGAATTAGCAAATTAAATAAGCATAAATAATAGAATAACATGATAAAATGAAAGCGATGTAAAGGTCACACAATTGGAGATTCAAATGAATATGTAATAAAGCTAAATCATCATGAAAACATTAGGATGTGAGACAAAATTTATGAAAGCTTTACAATCCTTGATAATAAGCAAATTGAGTGTAACATCCTTGACCATTAAATCTAGTATAGATTGAAATGACCAAAAAAGTGTGAATAACTTGTAAAAAATAATGTATTTTAAATTATATGTTGATTATTTATTTGTTATAGAGCCTAACCACAAAAGTCAAGTGGCATTTGCTTTGTGTCAATCAAATCAAATTTTGAACCACTATTAATTACAATTATAAATAAACATGAATAATGATAAATTATTAATTTTATTTAAAATAAAAATATACTAAAACTTTAATAAATAGATTAAACTAATATTATACAACCAAACAAAGTGTTGTTATTGTCAACAAAGAATAGATTTAGAGTTATAGTGTAATATAATCAAATCAAAGCAAGTAACTTAAAGAAATGACATAAGATATGTGAGAAAGTTATACCCAAGATAATAATGAAATCAAACAGGCCATCTTCAACAATTGTATTATACTCAAATAAAATATCTCCAAAAAAAACGAAAAACCAAGAAAATAAAATATTTTAAAAATAGAAATACTATTTAAATAAAAACTCGACATTTCAAGCACCCCTATTGCATTTATCTCATATCGATCACAACTTGTTTTACATTACAACAAATTACTAAAGTAAACAAGTGTAATAATGTAATATATGAAATTAAAACAATTTAATGGTTAATTCAGAGCATATTTATCATTAAATTATAATATAATGAATTCAAAATGAAGCTGAATAATTCGGATAAATTTTATAAATAAGTTTCATTATGAGGTACTAAAGAGTTCTGTTATGAAATCAATGATCATCAAATAAGGTATGGATTAAGATTACTCTTAAAGTATGCAAAAAGCTTAAGAAATAAAACTTTAAAAAAGATAAAATTAAATATATAATTGGCTAGAGTGCATTAAGGCAAGTGTAATGGCATTTGTTTCATCTTAATCAGATGTTATTTAGAGTTATTGCTCATAATGATGCTAAATAGACATAAAAAAGAATAAATTATTATTTTTAAATTAAGTAAATATACATCCAAGATGAAATGAGGTAAATTTTTTTAGTTAATGCAACAAAATTGAAGTGATACAAAGGTCACATGAAAGGAGAGTTAGAGTTTTATAGTAATAATACAAAATAAATATGAAAAATTTGTAGAAATGAGGTAAGTTATATAAGAAAGTTACATTCAAAGGAACTAAGGAGATCAAGTATAATATTCTTCGTCATCAAATAAGGAATAAATCAAAATTTTGTAAAAAGAACAACAAAACCCTAGAAATATCAATATATGTAATAATGCAAAATAATTAACTAATTTTATATGGTAATGTTGCTCATCATAATTGAACCTAATTTTGTATTACTATGAAATTAGAAAGTAAATAAAAAATAATAATAAAATTAATTTTATTTTTAATTAAAATTTTATTAAAGCATAAGTAATGTAAATATAGGTAATTAAATTTTACCAAAAAAAGAAATATGAATGTCATAAGAAAAGTGTGCTAGTTTCTAATATTAATATAGCTAAGTCTATGCAAAATATTTTGAAATATGAAATAACTTGTTTGAAAATATTTAATTACAATATACTATCGGGATTAAGGGTAATATTCTCAATTATCAATTTTTGTGTTAATTGAAATGTCTTATAAAGTGTATCGCAACCTACATAATAAATATATTTAAAAATTATAAACTAAATATCTTGTTAGATAGAGCTCACCAGGTAAAGCTAAATATATTTTTATCATCTCATTTGGACTATATTAAGAATTACTAAGATTTACCAAAGTAAATAAATATGAGTAAAAAGAAGTTATTATTTTATAAATAAGTAAATATATATATTTATAAATGTTGAATTGACACAAATTGATGAAATGATATATAACAAAATAAAGGCATTATAGTTGTCACATAGAGGAAGATATAAAGTCACATTGTGACATAATTAAATAAAAGTAAAACATTTAAACAATAATGTTAATTACTCGAAAAAGTTCTACAACAAAATACTAAGGAGCTCTAGTATAAAATCATAATGCAAATCAGGTACTTATCAAATTACTTTGTAAAGCTTGACAAAATCTAGAAAAGAAAAAATGTTTAAAAAATAAATATATAATTGGGTTTTTGCTTATTAGTATGGGTCCAATGACGTATATTTTGAGCCGATCAGGCTTAGTTTAGATTTTTTATAAATTAACAAGGGAAATAAGTGGAAACAATAAAACCTTTTTATTTTGATATTAAGTAATTCGATACAAAAACTTAAATAAGATAAGTTGAAGCAATATAAGATAATGAAATTAAAAATCATATAAAATTCACACAAGTGTATATTTATATTTTCAAAATAATATATCCATGTTAAAGTGGAAATTTTGTTGTGAGGAAAATTTTATTGGAAAGTTGCATTCCAAGTTACTAAGAAGGTATAGCATAATGTCATCAATCATCAACTCTTATAAGAATCAAAATCACTCATATATCAAGTCTAAAAACTAAAAATAAACTATTTCAAAATATAATTAATGAATTACTAATTATATATAGCTTTTCAAGAAAAGTCCAACAATTTTTTATTCTTTATCGAATATTATCTAGAATTTTTGAAAATTACAGAAGTAAATAGTGTCATAATATAACATGCTCAACTATGAAATCATGTTTGTGTAGAAAAGTCATGTAAATAGTGTCATAGTATTAGAAAATAAATTATTTAAATATAATAAATTTTGTGTGTAGTTGGATAGAGCGCTCCAAGATTAGTCGAACGACCTATTTTTTATCTTGATTTCATATCTTTTTGACATATCACAAATTATGAAACTAAATAAGCATAATAATAATTTAATATCTTAATATTAAGTAGATATTTGGTAATGTTGAGATGAGAAAAATTATAGAAATTTAATATAACCAAATCAAGGTGATATGACGGTCACATAAGAGAGGATTTAGAATTGCATAGAAATATAATGAATTACAAGAGAAACAATTATGAAAAAGAAGATTATTAGATAGAAAAGTTGCATTCTAAAATACTAAGCAGAGTGAGTATAAAGTAATTGTTTATCAAATAAGGTTATGACAAATAGATCCATCAGGCATTAAAATCATAGAAAGAAAATATCTAAAATATAAAATAAGAATATAATTGGCTGATAAATTATCTAAACATGCCCATTAACAATTATTTTATCACAATCAGGCCTACTAATGATTTATTAAGAATAACAATGTTTAATAAACGTTAAAAAATTAAATTATTATTTTAATATTAGGTAAATTTATAATAAAATTGAAATAAGAAAACCTATAGCAAAATAATATAATCAAACCAAAATTATATAAGGGTCATGTGAGTGGAGAATTATATTTTGAATGTAATATTGCCAAACTAAAATGAAAACTTTAAGGAAGAGAGAAAAATTCTATTCAAAAGTTATAATCAAAGATACTAAGGAGATTGAACGTAATATCCTTGACTATCAAACCATTTACAAATTAAAATGTCTCACATGATATTCTAAAATATTAAAACTAAACCATTTAAAAATATAATAAATTATTTTTTTAATTAAGTAGAACTCGTTTAGATTAGTCCAATAATACATGTTTCATGTCAAATGATTATTGTCGTGAATTATTACAAATTAAAAAGGTAAATAAGTATAAAAAAATAAATAATTAATTTATTATTAAGTAAATATATGTTAAAGTTGGAAAGGGATAAGTTGTAGTAATGTAATGTAACAAACATAATTTCATTTAAAGGTTACACAACAAAAGATTTAGAGTTAGGTAGTAATATATGAAAATTAATATCAAATACTTGAAGAAATGAGGTAAATTATCATAGAAAGTTCTATTTAAATATGGTAAGAAGATGGAGCCCAACATCCTTGAACGTCAAATTTGGTACAAATCAAGATGCCTTAGAAACTGTCTCAAAACCCTTGAAAGCTAAAATTAAAAAAAATAAAATATGAATATGTAAACTATAATGCTATTGAAGACATATATGAAATTTGTAGTCTTTTTCATTCCCAGTTTGAATTACTATGTGTTTGCAAAATATAAAGATATATATATTAAAATATATATTAATTAAAAATTTAGTAAATTAATAATAAAGCTAAAATTAGACAAATGTAAGCAATGAAATATTAAAAAATTAAAGTGAAAAATTGATCACACTAGAAAATAATTAGATTTTTATAGTAACATAATCAAATCAAAGAAGAAAATTTTAATTAATTATATAAACTATTCAAAAAAAGGTTTATTCCAAGATAATAAGAAGTCCTAATATAACAACCTTGATCATCAAATCAAATATGAATTTAAATAGTTGATTAAGCATGCCAAGTGATAAAAAAATATTTGAAAGTATAAAAAAATAAATCTCATTGTGTAGAATTCATTGAGACAATTATGTTGATGTTTGATTCTTCTCAATAAAATTTCTTTGGAATTTTGGAGAATTATTAAAAAAATAAAAATAAATATTAAAACATTATTATTCTAAAATTACATAAATATATATTAAAGCTAAAATAAGAGAAATGAGAGCAATATAATATATCAAATAAAAGTGATGCAATGGTCACAAGAAAGGGTTTTTTGAGTAACAATGAAGTATAACTAAAGTGAAACTTTTATTTAATAAGATAATTTGTTCTAAAGTGTTGCATTGTAAGGTAATTAGGACATCAGTGTAATAATCTCATTAAATTATGTATGAACTAAAAATGGCTCTTAAAAGTTTCAAAAACATAACAAAATAAAATATTGAGAAATATCTAGCTCACTTCAAAGATTATTTATTAATCTTAATTGATCCTTTTTTATTTTTTTGAATCAATATAATAGATATGCATAAATAACAATGAATTATCATTTCAATATTATGAAAACATAGATTAAAGCTAAAATGAGATAAATTAAATCGCTGTTGTATAATCAAATGAAAGTGAATAAAGGCTATACAAATTGAGATTTGGAGTTAGATAGTAATATGTCCAAATTATTGTGAAAATTTTGAAAAAGTGAGAAAAGTCAAATATGAAAGGTTTACTCTCAGATTCTAAAAATTTTAAGCATAACATCCTTGATCATCAAATCATATATGAATAAGCATATCTCATATATCATGAGGTAATAATAAAAATAAAAAATATTTAAAATTATAACAAATCAATTGTTAAATAAATAGTCTCATCTAGATGAATGTAATAGCTTTTGGTCCATGTCGATCAGTCCTCGTTTAGAATTACTACAAACTATCATAGCAAATAATCATAAACAATAATAAACATTTAATTTAATATTAAGTAAATATATCTTAAAGTTGAAATAAGATAATTTGAAGTAATGTAAAATAATCTGATTAAAGGCATTTAAAGGTTACATGACACAAGATTTAGAGTTACGTATTTATTTAACAAAATGAATGACAAATAATTGAGAAAATGAGATATATTTATAGAAAAAGTTGCATTAAAATATACTAATAAGATTGATCATATCATTTCAATTGTCAAATCAGGTATGAATAAAAATATATTGTAATGAGTACAAAAATCCTAAGAAAATAATTTTCTTAAAAAATAAAATTTAGTTGGTAGAACTCACTCACAAAAGTGCAACAAAGTATGTTTTATCCCCTTGAATTTAATATTAAGTAAATACATATATTATGGCTAAGAAAATATTTCAATTGAAGAAACATTATATAACTAAATCAATGTGATATAAAGGGCACACAAATAGAGAGTTAAAGCTTCATTATGATATAACCAAATTAAAGTGAAAATTTTGAACAAAAGTGTTAAATAAAATGGAAAAGTTGTTGTCCAAAATACGAGGGGGATCTAGTGAAAGTTCGTAGACTATCAAATCAATTATAATAAAAGTGTCTCATAAAGCTTGCATAAAACTTAGAAATAAATTATTCAAAAAATTAAATTAATATTTTTTTATATAGAGTTCATTTAGATGAAGCCAAAGACACTCTTTTCATTTCAATTAACTTCCCTTGGAATTATTATCAATTAATAAAGAAAATAAAAGTAAATAATTGTAAATTACAATTTTAATATTAAGAAAAATAAATTAAAGTTGAAATGTGATAAATGTCACACAAGTGGAGCTTTAAACTTTAAAAAGAAATGTAGAAAAAAATGATGTTTAACAACCTAAGAAATGAGATAAATTATACGGGATAGTTGAACACCTACTCTAATGATGTCTATTTCATATCCATCACACCGCTATATGAAACTACTTTGAATTACCATTGCAATTTAATTTCAAATTATTTATTATGATATCATTAATTTAATATCTATTAAAACTAAAAAAAGATAGATTCGATGAAATATAACAAAATCAAAACAATATAATGGTTACAAGAGTGGGAAATTGGAGTTTCATAGTGATATAAACAAATCAATGCAAAAAGTTGAAAGAAACAAGATAAATTATTAGGAAACTTGCATTTAGATTATCTTCAATAGTTAAATGATGTATGAATCAAAATGACTTGTAATGAATGCAACAACCCAAGAAAATAAAATACATAAATTTATAAAATTAATGTTTTATTTGATAGAGCTCACCAAGAATAATCAAACCACACTTGCTTCATCTTAATCAAACTTTATTTAGAATTATTTTGAATTAAAAAAGCAAAAATTTAATAATAATAAGTGCTTTTCCAATTTTTAGTAAATGTATGTTGGTGTTGAAATGAGATTAATTAAAAAAATGTAATATAACCTAATTAATGCTATGTAAGGGTTACAAAAGAGGAAATCTGGAGTTACTAAATAAAATAACCAAATGAAAGTTAAATAATTAAAGAAGTGAGATAAATAATACAACATAAGTGCATTTTAAAATACTAAGGATATCAAATGTGACACTATTTATCATCAAAATCAAGTATGGATTAAAA
This sequence comes from Vanilla planifolia, assembly GCA_023846275.1. Classification (NCBI taxonomy): domain Eukaryota; kingdom Viridiplantae; phylum Streptophyta; class Magnoliopsida; order Asparagales; family Orchidaceae; genus Vanilla; species Vanilla planifolia. The sequence goes on along the minus strand of JAIUJO010000325.1, from coordinate 264,141 downwards.
AGACTCATAGATAACATTATTACCATAAAAAGTTAAATATTTAAAAAATGGGAATATTTATTTAGATAGAGCTAACCAATATTAGTGCAATAATATCTATTTTGAAAGGAGAAAACTCTTTTTGGAATTATTGTGAATTACAAAATAAAATAAAAAAAATAGTAAATTATATTTTATTTTTAACAACACATATATTTAAATTTTAAATTGATAACTTTACTTAAGGTAATATAAAAAAATCAAGGTTGTGTAAAGGTCAGATGGGAGACTATTTTTAATTATATTGTAATATATCCAAATAAAAGTTAAACTCTTAAGGAAGAGAGATAAATTGTATGACATAGATGCTTTGTAAGGTATTAAAGACATTGGGCACAAAATCTTCGATCATCAAATTAGATAAAAATTAAGAGCTCTCAGAAAGCATGCGATATCCTAAGAAAATAAAATATTTAAAAATACAAAATGAATATTAACATTAATAGGGCTCATTAAGATGAGTTCAATAATGTTTACTTCAAATTGATCGAGACTTATTTGTAACTATTTTGAATTATTGTTTTAAATATGAATAATTGTAATAAATTATCATTTTAAGATTAAGCAAATACATATTTGATTTTAATTAAGATAAATATTTGCAAACTAATGTAATAAATAAACTAATGCAAAGCTTAGAAAGGTTGAGAATAAGAGTTTCATAAAAATATAATAAAATCATAAATAAGAATTTTAAATGATGAGATAATTTGTTTGGGAGTGTTTTGTTCGAAGCTGCTAGCTAGATTGAGTGCAACATCATTGATCTTCAACCCATGCAAAAATTGAAATTTTTTGTAAAAGGTGTAAAAACCCTAGAAATTAAAAGTATTAATGAAAATTAGGAATGTTTGCTAGAGCCACTTTAGAAAAGCCTAACCTCATAAGTTTCATCTAAATCAGATTTTTTCATCAAATTATTATGAAGTTCTTAAGTTAGTAAGTATAAATAATATCATAATATAACTAAATAAAAATTGATGTGAATGTCAAATAAGAAGATTTTTAGAGTTACACAATAACATAAAAAAATTGACACAAAACATTTGAAGAAATTTTTTAAATTTTATGAAAAGGTTGTATTGCATCACACTTATGAAATCATGAATGACATGCTTGTTTGTCAAATTATGTAGGAATAAAAATACCTTAAAAAGTACCACAAAGTTTAATAAAATAAAATAACGAATAATACAAAATTTAATATATATTGTGATAGAATGAATGAGACGACTCAAATGATGTTTGTTTTCATTTTATTGAACTATGCTTTCAATTATTATAAATTACCAAAGTAAATAAGCACAAATAATCTTGTCACATAACGAAATTAAATGCTATTTGATGGTGAAATAAGAGGACATTTAGAGATACAATGTAATATGACAAAATCAAAGAAAAAAATTTTAAGAAATGAGATAAATTATTTTAAAAACAATTGAACTTCAAGATACTAATTATATTGAGTATAACCACTTAAATTATCAAACAAATTAAAAATTTAATTTACTTACAAAACATTCAAAAATAAAAGAAAATAATACTTTAAAAATCTAAAACTAATATTTAATTAGATAAAGCTTCTTGAGATGACTCTATTAATGTTTTTTTTCATCTTGATTAGATGTTATTTGGAATCACTAAAAATTATACAATTAAATAATTGTAAACAGATATTGTGCTTTTATTCTACTAATAATAAAATACATATTAAATCTAAGAAGTGATAAACTAAAGTTAGGTACTATAATGAAAGTAAAGCATTGTAAAGTTCACATGTGTGTAGCATTTAAGTTACATAGTCAAATAAAAAAATTTAAAAAACCATCAAAGAAATGAGACAAAGTTTATGGAAAAGTTTCATTCCAAAATTCTATGCACATCATGTGTTCATCTTCTTTCATCAAATCATGCATGAACTGATATGCCTTATAATGTGTGTCATTGGCCATGAAAAATAAAATATTAAAAAATATTAAATAAATTTTAATTGTATATAGCTAATGGAAATGATTTGAACGAAATTTTTTGCATTTTTACTACACCTCAACTAGAATTAATATAAATTTATATTTTAAATTTGCAAAAATAATAATACACTTTTATTTAAATATTTTGCTAATAAATATTAAAGCTAAAAGAAGATAAGTCTAAGTATTATGCTATAACGAAATAAACCTCGATTAATGGTGACATAAGAGGCGATGTTGAGTTGCATTGTAATATAACCATATTGAAAATAAACATTTTAAAAGTGAAATAAACTTTATGGAAAAGTTGAATTTTATGATTTTTGGAAACTAGATTTCATAGTCATGATCATCAAATCTGGTACAAATCAATGTCTCTTATAAATTAAGTCAAAACCCAAAGAAATAATTTATCTAGAAAAATTAAAAATTAAAATTTAATTTGGCAATGATAAGTTAGGACAAACAATGAATTTTTTTTAATTTCCATGAATTACAAAAAAAATAAATAAAAATAATAATTTATTATTATTTTACAATAAACAATGTATATAACGATTCTACAAAGAGACAAGTTATAGCAATGTAAAATAACTAAATGAAACTCATATGAAGGTCACATGAGAGGAGAATTAGAATTTTAATGTTACTATAATAAAATGAATGCAAAAATATAGAATATGTTACCTAAATTATACAAAAATGTTTCATTCAAAAACCCTAAAAGGGTTGTGTGTAACACCGATAACCATCAATTTAGGAACAAATTAAAATTTTTCATAATGCATGTCTAAATGAAATAAATTTAAATATTTAAAAAAATAAAAATTATTTATATATTTGATGGACCTTTTCTAGAAGAGTCCACAATATTTGTTTAATCTTGATTAAGTTTCATTGGTTATTATCAAAAATAACCAAACTAAAATAGTAGAAATAATAATGTAACAAAAAAAACAATGTTATGTAAGGATGAAAATATTTAATGTCATGAGAAAATTTTACTAATGAAGCATAAAATTTTAAGAAATTAGATAAATTAACTAGAAAAGTTCAACTAAAAAGTACTAACGAGATATATTATAACACCATTAATGGCCAAATTATTTATTGATTGAAATGCCTTGTAAATAATTTCAATTGTTTAAAAAAAGAAGATATTCAGAAAATTTCAAAATAGATATTTTGTTGGACATATTCATTGACATGAGTCAAAGGATTTTGTTTCCTCTCAATCACAAGTTTTTGTTGTAAAAAAAGTTTATAATCATAGGTTAAAATGTCACATGACCAAAAGCAAGTGATGTAAAAGTCATGTGAGACGGGTTTTAGAGCTATAATGTAATATAACTAATTCAAGGATAAAAGTTTTTAAAAAATGGGTTAAATTATATAGAAAAAGTTGAATTTGAAGATACAAAGTAACTCAAGTGTACCTCAAGTAATCAAATTATGTACAAATAGAATATACTTATAAAATATACATAAATCATATAAAAAGAAAATATTTAAATGGATAGAGGTTATCTAGAGTAGTCCAATGATATCTATTTCATGTTGATTGGACTTCTAGAGTAGTTCATAATTAATAATATGTTAAAATTTTAACTTTTGGTAAAACTATATTAAAGTTTAACAGAAAAACATAAGTTGAAGCAAATTAAAATAATACTTAAGAAGTAATACAAAGATCACAAGAGAGGGCATGTAAAATTACATAATAAAGTATCCAAATCAAAGTCAAATATCTAAAAAATGATAAAAGTTGTATTTGCAATACGAACTCTAAGAACTAAAAGAGATCCAATGTAATCATCAAATTAGGCACAATTTGAAATGTCTTGTAAAGCTTGACAAAAGCTAAGGAAAGACAATATGTAAAATATGATAATAAAAATTTAATTATGTACAGCCCATTGAGATGAGTCCATTGGCATTTGTTTCAATCTGATTGAGCCTTATTTGGGATACTTTAATTACAAAAAATAAATAAGTAAAAATAATAATAACTCATCACTTCTATATTAAATAAATATTTATAAAAGACGAAATGAAATTAACAAAAAAAATTAATATAACTAAATCAAAGAAATGTAAAGACTACACAAGATGAGATATAGAGTCACAAAGTAAAGTAGCAAAATTAATGAAGAACATTTGATAAAAATAGATAAATATCATAGGAAAGTTGGATCCCAAGATATAAAAGAGACCAAGTATAGCATGCTTGATCATCAAGTTAGGTGCGAGTAAATATACCTTATAAAATATGCCAAATTTATGCAAAAATCTATCTAAAATAACAAAATTTAATAATCAATTTGATAGAGCTCATCAAGATGAGTCTAATAATATATCTTTATCACAATTGGAAATTGTTTCAAATTACTAAGAATATTTAAAGTAAATTGGCATAATAATAACTTATTATTGAACATCAAGTAAATATATATTAGTTATTATGTCATATAAGATAAAGAAAACAAGATAACAAAACAAAAATAATGTAGATGTAACTCGATAAGACAATTAGATCATCAAAGTAATAAGGAAAAACAAGTAAAAAAATTTAAAGAAATGAGATAAAGTATAGATAAAATGTCATTCCATGATACTAAGGAGTTCTAAAGTCATATTGTTAATCATGAAATGAGGCGCAAACAAATATCTTTCATCGAACATGACAAAACCTAAGAAAACATAATATTAAAAAAATAAATAAAAATTTTATTATATATAAGTTATTGAGATGCATTTAATGATGCTTTTTCTTGATTGGACATCATTTTTAGTTAATGCAAATTACAAAAATAAAAAAAATCACAAATAACAAAAAAGTATTATAGTAATATTAAGTAAATATTTGTTAAGGTTGATAACATAAATTTAAATAATGTAATAAAAGAAAATCAAAGTGATGTAAAAGTGATAATAGAATCGAGTTAAATTTACTTATAATATAACTCAATTAAAAATTTTGAAAAAATGGGATAAATTATACAGACAGGTTACATTCTAAGAAATTTAAGAGATGGAGTGTAACAACTTCAATTATTAAATCTGGTATGAATTTAATATCTCATAAAATATATCAAAACATTAGATAATAAAATATAATAAATCTTGAAAATGCATTTGTAATTAGGTATGGATGTAGAGATGAGTTCAACAGAGATTGTTTGGTCTTGATTGATCCTTGATATGAATTACAACAAATTAACAATCAAACATGCATTACTAATATTAACTTATTATTTTGATATTAAGTAAATATATTTAAAACAAAAATAAGACAAATTTTAGTTGTATATTATAACCAAATAAAAGTGATGCAATAGTCACATAAGAGGGATGTTGTTTTACATTGTAATATTACAAAATTCAAGAAAAACGTATGAGAAAATGAGATAAATTATATGAGAAAGTTGCATTTCAAGTTATTATGGATATTAAGTATAATGAATATGACCACCAAATGACATACAAATTGAAGTTTCTCTCATAATAAGGCAAAATCCTTGAAATTTTAATTTTTAAAATAATAATTAATATTTAATTGGATAGAGTTTTTTGAGATGAGTCCAGTGACATTTGTTTTATGAAATTACATATGAAGTAAAATATCTATTAAATAATTTTAAAATAATTTTAAAAAGTTTTAAAAAATAATATAAATAAATAAAGCTCATAGAGATAAGTCAAACAATGTTTGTCTTCTCTCGATCATTATTTGAATAAAATTACAACTAATTATAGAAGTAAATAAGCATAACTTAAAATAAAATAATACTATATTGTTGATAAAATATATTTTAGAGCTTAAATATGATAAATTGATTCAATGTAATGTAATCAAACCAAAGAAATGTAAAGGCCACATAGTAAAACAATTAGAGTTACATACTCATATGGCCAATTCAAAGCAAAACATTTGAAGAATGATAAAACATGCATCATTGGACTTTCCTACATGAATCTTTAAAAATAAATTTTCATTTTTTTCTTTATAAATATTTTATTTTATATTTTTATGGCACTTCTTTAGGTGATATTTCAATTCAATCTTGATTTGGTAATAAAGTATATTACACTCAATCTGTATAATATCTTGTAGCATAACTTCCTTGCACAATTTGTCTCCTATTTTCAATTTGTTTGCTTTGATTTTTTTTCTATTACTTTATAACTCTAAACCACAACGCGTGTGAGCTTTACATTTCTTTGACTTAGATTGTATCAGTTCCAATTTTGTTGTTTTTGTCTTAATATGTGTTTACTTAATTTAAAAATAGTAATTTACAACTATTTATTCGTATTACCATTAGTAATTTGTATCAATTCAAAATAAGGAATGTTCTTAACAAAACAATGGTTGTTGTACTCATCTCATATGTTCTATCCAATTAACTATATTTTTTTTAATTTATTTAAAACATTTCTGTTGCTTTTACACATTTTATTAGTCATTTTGATTTGTGCCTTATTTAATGATGAATGATTTTATTATAAATCTCCTTAGATTCAAAGAAAACAATTGTCTTATATAATAGTTTTTTCTTCAAAATTTTCACATTAATTTTGTTATATTACTATATAACTCTAAATCTTGTATTACTTCTCCATCCATCATAGTGATATGTTTACTATACATTATTTCAATTTGTTTTGTTTTAGAATTAGTATATCTTTACATAATGATGATAAAATAATTTATTATTATTTATGCTTATTTAGTTTGATATTTTACAATAATTCCAAATGGGTTCCCATTTAGACATAACAAATGTTATTGGACTTGTATTGACAACCTATATCACATTAAAATTTTACATTCTATTATTTTTTACTATTGTATGTCACTTTTCAATTCACAGTTGATTTTATGATATAGAATATTACACTAAATCTAACTATTCTAATAGAGAATAGATGCAGTTAATAATATTATCATTTTCATTTTTTGAGTTGCAATTAAGAGATTGTTAAATATGTGATTGCTTTTGATATATCTTTATCCTCTTGTTTGATTCATTACCTTATATGATTCAGTTATTGGTAATGTTTACTTTATGTATATGATTATTTACTTATGAATAGAAAAAATATTTATTCCTTTTGCCTTCCAATCGCCCCATTAGCAAAGCATTTTTTCCTCTGAGATTCTACTCAATCTAACATTTGTAATAAAGACCTTTATAGAAGATGCAACTCCTCCGACTGCCCTTAAATTTTATTTTCTTGAAAGAGAGCTGCTTCTTTGTGTTTCAGTACTTAGTTCGTTTGATGGCCTCAGTACCATTTTCAAATGTTGATCTGTTTAAAATGTTGAATCGTTTCCTTAGAAGATTAAATTAATTTCCATAAGTTTTAGTTTAATTTTCTTATATGTTGACCATGTGGTATATTGCATTCTTCTCAACACAATGCTTCAAAAGTTGAGCATTAATTGTTCCATTGCCTACAATCTTCTTCCAACTCCAACCCTCAAATTCTTGCTCCTTTCCATAATAACTATAATCATGGTCTAATAATATAATTTTTTTTGTGAGAGCAAGAATTTATTAATAATTAATCACATGCATTAGTGATTATCAATGTAAAGGTTAGCAAATAAATGATTTCCTATCTATTTTCACTCAAGTCAATTTTAGGAAAATGTCATTTTCTCATCTAGGCTAGTTTACCTTTTTTATCATAAAACATTGACAACATTGCTTGTTGCATTACTTGTTATTGCACAATCTTGTTGGAATTAAAAATTGAATTAATTAATTCAAAGAGTATCATTTGTATTAATCATACTTTTATGTTTGTATACATGTAATATATATAGTTAATATCACATAGAAATGGACATTGATGTTGTCGTATGCAATTGTGTAATATTCATTGTTATAATATTTGTACTATCATAATAATTTTATTATAAGACATTTATAATACTTTCCCTAAGAAGTGAATCTTTTGTTTTTTATATTAAGCTTCACGAAAAAAGATATTATCGATTATAATGGTTCCATGCATTCCTTCGGTGGGTTTGGCATGTGATTAGACTGAGCGATGTAAGTGTGCTCTTAGAGAGCTATTTAAGTAATTGGCTTCATAGAATATGTATGAACATAGAATGAGAGTGACAAATTCATTAATATGTTGGATAGTTATTGTCTTTGGCTATGACTGAGTTGATTTTCATTACAAAATATAATATCTCTTATGTACAAATGTGATACTATTTGTAAAAAAAAGCATATTTTTGCACCAAGTGATTAGGTGAGTTCATTTGCATCATATGAATATGATTCACACATCATAAAACTGTAACCTATTAAGAATAATGTATGCGAGCAAATCACAAAGCTCATTATAGGGTTTGATCACACATTACACAAAAATATCCTGAGATGTAAAATATTAGAACAAAGTTATTTTTTTGATAATTTTCTTTGTATGATATACACATCATTTTAATATGAATTATTGCGTGCATAGAAATCAACTACTTGAATAGATCTGATATGTACAGCAAGCAATGTGTATCTAGTTGTGTCAATATTTTGGAATCGATACGATTGAAAAATATAGTTAGTTTAAAAAAACGAATATTGGTAAGTTTTACTATTTAAAAGGTATTGTTTATATAGCTATTTAGAATGTGAATAATTAAACATCATTCAACTAGTCATGATGAACTATTACTAATTCAATATTGATTTTTTAATTTTAATTATTTGTTTAACATTTTTGTATGCTTTATGTGACATTATGATGGGCACTTCATTTAGTGATCGAGGATTTCACAGCCAACCGTATTAGTATCACGAAATTTAACATTCCTACCAAAGTTATCTCATTTCTTCATATTTATTTTATTATGATTTTGTATAGTAATATAAAACTCTAAGTCTCCCATAATGTGGTTTTTATGTCATTTTGTATTGGCTATTCTACATTACTTCAATTTACCTAATTTTAGGCTTATTATGCATTTACGTAATATTAAAAATCACAATTATTTTTTATTATGCCAATTTAATTTTGTAGTTCATAGTAATTTAAAAAATGGTCCAATTAACATAAAATAAATGTCATTAAACTCATCTTAATAATCTTTATCTAATTAAAAATTAAATTTAATATTTTTTAATTATTTTTATTTTTCATCATTTTTGAATGCCTAATAGGTAATTTCAATTCGTACTTAATTTAAAAATCAATAACATTATAGTCAGCCTTAATATCTTATAATGCAACTTTCTTGTACAAATTTTCTCATTTTTTTTATTTTTTTTTACATTGATTTGGTTATATTATAATATAACTATAAATCTCCTTTAATGTGAGCTTTACATGTCTTTGATTTGGTCACATTACACTTCTTAAATTTTTGACACTTTAGATTTAGTATATGTTTACTAAATTTTAAAATAATAATTTATCAATATTTATGCTAACTTATTTCCATGATTTAGTCAAATTCCAAAGGAGTCTAATCAATGTAAAACTAAAGTCATTGGAGTCATCTCGATGAGCTCTATCAAATTAAATATTCAATGCTATACTTTTAAATATTTTTATTTCTAGGTTTTTGGCAGACTTTTTGGAGGATTTTGATTTGTTCCTCATTAGCATCTTGCATTGTTTCTTTCTTATACAATTTACCTTATTTTCTTTCAATTTTTTTAATATGGTCGTTTTAAATTGCTTGAAGTTATGTCATTCAAATTTTAATGTAAATTTATTTACTATTAAAATAAAAAATTTTAATTATTTATGCTTATTTTATTTTTAATTCATATTAACTCTAAAAACATTTCTTTCTAATTGAATATTTATTTTTATATTTTAATTTTTTTTATTATTTTTTAATGCTATATTAAGCATTATTATTTGCAAAAGATTTGATCAATGAGGATGTCATATTCAATCTGATTAGTGTCTTGGAATGCAATGTTACCAAACAAGTTATCTCATTTTTTCAAATTTTTAGCTTTGATTTGGTTATATTATTATGAAACTTTAATTCTAGTCTCAAGTGATCTTTAAGTTGCCTTATTTTTGTTTCACTAAATAGGTTCGTTTACCAAATTTTATCTTTTAATATATGTTTATCTTACATTAAAGTTATTGTTATTTACGGTTGTTTTTTTAATTTTGCAATAGATAATAAATCCACACATGGTTTTATTTTATCATTTAAACATTTTATTTTCTAAGCTTTAGCCATGTTTTATGTAATATTTCAATAAGAACCTGACTTTATGATTATGAATGCTATGCTAATTCTCCTTACTATCATAGAATGTTACTTTATGATAACATTTACCTGATTTCTTCATTTTTTTTACTTTGATTTGATTATATTACAACGTTACTCCAAATCATCTCACATGTGAGATTCACATCATTTTGATTTGGTTATATTCCATTTCTTCAATTTATCTCATTTTAGCCTCACTATATATTTACTTATTATTAAATTAATAATTTATTATTGTTTATTCTAATTTCATTTGTTAAATAATTTATTTATTTAATATTTTTTATTTAATATTTCTAGGATTTTGGCATGGTTTATCTGATATTTCAATTAGTACCAGATTTGATATCGAGGTTGTTACACCAAATCTCTTTAGTATCTTCTACAAGTTTCCCACAATTTATCGTATTTCTTTATTTTTTACTTTAATTTAGAAAGTTTATTGTGTAATTGTGAGTCTCTTATCATGTGATGTTTACATTTCTCTTACTTTGATATCGAACTACTTTAGGTTTTCTCTTCTTGCTCTACATTATTTATTTATTTAATATTAAAAATTTTTATTATTATCATTTATATTTTTTTTGTAATTTGTGTTAATTCGAAATAAAGTTCAATTAAAATGAAGCAAAAGTCATTGGACAAATCACAATGAGCCTTATCTATTTTAATATTTTTTCTTTTTAAATTTTTTTTTAATTATCTTGGCATGGGGTTTGAGTCATTTTTTTGCACAAAATTTGATTAAAGAGCATGTTGCACTTTACATCCTTAGTAATGTGGAATGTAAGTTTTCCTTGCAATTTATCTCATTATTTCAAGTTTTTTACTTTGATTTGATTATATTCCCACGTTTTTCAAACTATCCTCTCATGTCACTTTCACTTTGCTTTATTTGGATATATGTTTTGCTACAATTTATCTTATTTTTTTGTTATATTATATGTTTACTTAATATTATAAAAAAAGTTCATTATTATGTATTCTTATTAACTATATTATTATTATATGCTTATTTACTGTGCTTAATTCAATAAGGTTTGTTGAATTAACCGTTCATTTTGAAATTTCAAAGTATTTTTTTTTCTATGGTTTGTCATGTTTTATAAGATATTTTGATTGTTATCAAATTTATTAATGTCTTCAAATACAGCTTTCTCGTATTATTATCTTACTTTTTCAAATGTTTAGCTTTGATTTGATTATATTAAAACATAGCTCTCAAGCTCATCTTATGTGACAATTATATGCCTTTGATTTTGTAATATTACATTGTTTTATTTTATATCATTTCTATTTTAATATGCACTTACTTAGGATTTAAGTAATTATTTGTTATTACTTATCTTTTTTTCTAATGTTATTCATAGAACCTTCAAATGAGGTCTGATTAACATGAAGCAATAATTGATGGAGTCATCTCAACAATCTCGACCCAATTGGCAATTTTTTTATAAAATTTTAAATTATTTTTCGGAATTCTTGACTACATTTCATAGCATTTTTAATGACATCATTTTTAATAATTGAGGATTTCAAACTCAACCCCATTAGTATTTGTGAGGATTTCAAACTCAATCCCATTGGTTAAATTAATCTCCTTATATCTTTCCTAAATATTTATTTAGTATTTAAATTATAATTTATTACCATTTATGTTTATTTAGTTTGGTAATTTATAGAAGTTATAAAGGAGACTTGATTGAGTTGAAAAAATATGTCATTGAGCTCATTTTGTTGAGCTCTATCTTATTAAATGCTTTTTTTATAATTTTCATTTTATTTTATAGATTTGCTGCATGTTTGATGATATATTTTGTTTCATACAAAATTTTAAAATAAAAATGTTGGATTTGATCATCTTAGTATCATGGCATGTAACATTTGCATAAAATGTATCTCATTATTTCAAAATTTTTGCTTTAGCTATTTCATTACTAACTCTAAATTTCCTCTTGTATGACCTCTACATAGCTTCGATTTATATTATTTAAATTTAATTTGATTCTTTTTCTTTACTATTAATTTAGTTAGTATTAAAAAATTCTCTATTATTGATTATGCTTATTTTAATTGATAATTAATTGCAATTCCAAATGAAATAAGATCGAGATTAAATAAATGTCTTTTAACTAATCCCAACAACACTTATCCAACTAAATATTCTTTTGATATTTTTCAACATTTAATTTTTTATCTTTTTTATAGACTTTATTAGGCATTTTTATTTTTATAAAATATGATCACCAAGAATGTCTAGCTCAATCTATTTAGTATCTTAAAAAGTAGATTTCCTATTTAATTGATCTCATTTCTTTAAAATTTATTGATTTGGTTATATCAATAAGTAATTCAAAATCTCTTATGGTATGTAATTTACATTATTTTTGTTATCTTATTTACATTGCTTTAATTATATGTTTTTAACTATAATATATATTTACTTAAAATAATAATTTACAATTACTTATGCTTATTTATTTTATTAATACATCACAATTTTTAATGAGGTCTGATCGATAAAAAATAAATATCATTGTAATCATTTAAATGAGCTTTGTTTAGCTTAATAAAAAGTTTTATTTTTTTAAAGCTTTATTTATGATAGTTTTGCAATGTTTTATAATGTATTATGTTAACTCCATCTCTTATGGACCTTAAAATATAGCTTTAACATAAAATTTATCTCATTCCTTCAAAAGTTTTGGTTTTATTTTTTTATATTACTATTAAAATCCATTTCTCCTTTTATGTAACAATTACATGCCATTCCTTTTCTAATATTATATTACTTTAACTAATCTTATTTTTTCTTTAATATATATTTAATTAATATTTAGAAAATAATTTTTTATTTTTTATGTTTAAATAATTGTAAAATTCATAGTAATTTAAAATAATATCTAATATCAACAAAAAATGACATATGAGTCAACTAAACTAGTATGTCAAACAAAATGTTTGTATTCATATTTTTAACAAATTTCTTTTCCTTAGTTTGTAAGTGTTTAATAAAATATTTTGATTTGTAGCTAATTCTACAATTAATGATGTTAGAGTCCATCACCATATTATCAGTGAATGCAACAATCCTATGCTTGTTATTTAGTTTTTTGAACTTTTTGTTGTGATTTTGTTATACTACTATGTAACAACCAATCTCCTATCGTGTGACCATTCTATTTCTTTGATTTTTTTATAATACATGGCTTCAATTTATCTCATTTTAGTAATAATATTCTGTTAATTAACATAAAATAAGCATCAATAATAATAAATTATTAAGTTTAATTAAGTAAATATATATTTGAAGTAAAATAAGATAACTTTAAAAAGAATAATATAGTGAAATCAAAGAAATGTAAAGTCACTCATGAAGAGAATTAGAGTGTGAGAGCAATATAAGAAAATAAAAGGGAAAATTTTAATAAATTAGATAAGTTGATTATGAAAGTTAAATTCGAAGAAATTAAGGATATCAAGTGTAACATCCACAATCATCAATGTAGGGGCAAATTAAAATGTATCATAAAAGAGGCTAAACCTATAAAAATAATTAAAATTTTTCCTAAAAAAATATTTGTTAATTAGATAGAGCACATTAGAATTGGTCCAACAATGTTTGTCACCAAAGCAAACAACAATAGTAATAATACAATATTATTTTTAAAAAAAGTAGACATATATTAAAGATGAAATCAATTAAATTTATGTAGTATAATATATTCAAATCAAAGACATGTAAAGATCGCACAAGAGAAGGATTAGAGTTACATAGAAATATAACAAAACCAAAGTGAAATGTTTGAATAAATGAGAAAACAAATTCAAGAAAGTTTCATCCAAAGATGCTGAGAAGATTGAATGAACATACTCGATAATGAAATTACATATAAATCAAATTTTTCTTAAAGCAAGCCAAAACGTCAAAAAAGAAAATATCCAAAAATATAAAAAAATGTATATTTCATTACGTAAATATTGCCTAGAATATACTAATGTTGTTTTTTTAACGATAATAAGATCTCATTTAGAATTTTTACAAAATAGTAAGAATAATTAAAAATATATATTTTTAGTATAATGTGAACATATATTATGGTTGAAATGAGATAAAATGAAACACTTTAATATATCTTACTCAAAGTGATGTAAAGGTCACATGATAAGAGAATTAGAGTTTCATGGTAATATGACAAAAATGAAAGCATAAATGTTTAAAGAAATTAGATAATTTGTTTCAAAATGCTACATCCCAAGACACTAAGGTGATTGTTAACCTCCATGATTATTTGTTAATGTATGAATCAGATATCTCATAAAGCATAAGAAATTTTAAATGAATAAAATATTTAAAAATATAATAATGAATATTTAATTTGCAAGAGTTCTTTGAGATATGTATAATTAATTTATTTTATCTAAATTAAACCTCATTTGTAACTATAATTTTTTATTATGGTAAAAAAGAAAAAACAATAATAAATAATAATTTTAATATTAAGAAAATATTTATTAAACATGGAATGAGATAAATTGAAGCAATATAATATAATCAATTTAGGGCAACGTGATGCTTGTAGAAGAGAAAACATCGAGTTGCATAGTAATATAAATTAATTAAAACAAAACATTTGAATTAATAAGATAAATTATAAAAGAGAGTTGTATTCCAAGACACTAAGAGAATCGAGTGTAACATTCTCGGTCATAAAATAAGGCATGAATTGATGAAATCTCATTTGGAATAACTTTGAATTACCGAGATAAGCAATTATAAATAATAATAACATATTATTTAAAAAATAAGTAACATATATTAAAGATGAAGGGAGACAAATTAAGGAAGTGTAATATAAGCAAAACATAGTGATGTAAAAAGAGGAGATCTAGATTTAATGAGTAGTATAACTGAATCAAAGAAAAATACTTTAACAAATCTAATAATTTTTCCATGAATGTTGCATTCCAAGATAAAAAGAAGAATGATTGTAGCACTCTCAAACATAAAATTAGGTGTGAATTGAAATAATTCATAAGTCATTCAAACACCTTAAAAAATATAATCTTTAAAAATAAGAAAATAAATATTTAATATGATAGATCTCATTACATTTAGTCAACAAAGTTTACTTTGGCTTTGTTGGACCTCACTTTAAATTATTATAATTTAGTAAATAAAATAAAATAAAAAAATAATAATTTATTATTTATTATTTAAAAAATATTTACAAAAGTAAAAGAAAGATAATTTGAAGAAATTTAATGTAACCAAGTCTAAGTGATTTGATTGTCAAATGAAAGGAGAATTAGAGTTCCACATAATTAAGTAAAATAAAGGAAAATAAAATTGATGAAATGAAATAAATGGTATAAGAACGTAGATATCGAAAAAACTAGCTGATTGAGTACAACATAATAGAATGTCAAATAAAGAATTAGTTGAAGTATCTCATATGGAATGCAAAAAATGATAAATGAAATATTTGAAAATATAAAATGAATATTTAATTAGTGGAAGCTTGTCTAGATGAGCCTAAATTTAAATAGGGATAAAGGGTTAAAATTTTTTTTTTAATGTTTAGAAAATATACAATAGGATTGAACTATAATTAATTGAAGCAATTTAGTGTGGCCAAATAAAAGTGATGTAAAGGTCACATTAAAGAAAAATTAGAGTTTCATTATAATATGATCAAGTCAAGGAAAACATTTGAACAAATAAGACAATGTTTTTTGGGGAGCCATATTCCAAAATACTAACAAGATGTAGTGTAACTTTCTCGATCGTTAAATTTGATATAAATCAAAATGTTATGTACTGAGTATCAAAACTACAAGATAAATAAAAAAATACTAAAAAACAAATTATTTAATTAGATAGTGCCTATTAAGATGAGTCTAAGGGCATCTTTTTTATATCTATATGACTTGGGTTTGAATTACAATGAATTACAAAACAAAATATGCATAAATTTGAATAATTATTATTTTTCTATTAAGTAAATTTTAATTATTAATAAAGCTAAATAAATTGAAGCAATCATATATAGCAAAATAAATAACAAACAAAGGTCACAATTGGAAAATTTAAATTTATATAGTTACATATCTATTTTAAAGTAAAAAATTTGAAGAAAATATCCCATAATATATGTTATAGATGTCTAATGTAATATTCTGGATCATCAAATTAAATACAAATAAAAATATCCCATAATATATGCTAACATTTAAAAAAGTTTTCATAAAATAAAGAAAAATAATTAATTGGATAGGGCATTTTGAGATGAGTCCAAAGTCATTTTTGTGTCAATCAAAAGTTTTCTTAAAGAAGCCAACACCATAAAAAAGAAAATATTTAAAATTATAAAAAAGAATATTTAAAATGAATGTATATTTCAAAGAAGCTTGTTTCAATTTGATTAATGTTATTTAGAATTACTAAAAAATACTAATGTTAATAAGGATAAATAAAGGTAAAATATTTTTTAATATAAAGTTAATACAAGCTAGAATTAGAAAAATTAAAGATATGTAGCACAATTGAATCTAAATGATGTAAAAGTCATATACGAGAAGATGAAAAGCTACACAGTAATATATCCAAATCGAAAAAAATTTCAAAAAATAAGATAAATTATTCGGCAAAGTTATAATCTAATAGCTAAGGATGGCATGCGTAACATCCTTCATTTAAAAATTTGATATAAAAATAAAAATATCTCATAACATATACGAAAACTCTTACCACAAAGAGTTTTTAAAAATAGAAAAATAAACATTCAAATGTACACATCATATTTAGATGATGCAATTGATTTTTGTTTCATCGCGAATGATGACCATTTGGAATATTTCAAATTTCTACAGAACATAATCTTATATCATAATAAATTATTATTCTAAATTTAACTAAACATATAATAAAATTTAAAAAATAAAATAAAATTAAATTAATATAACCAAGTCAAAGTATTGTAAAGGTCAAATGAAAAAAGAATTTGAGTTTAATAGTAGTGCCCAAAAATGAAAGCTAAAACATTTATAAGAAAGTTGCATTCCATGATATTAACAAAATCAAGTGTGACATCCTCATTTATTGAATTCGTTCTACATCAAAATATATCATAGAACGTGAAAACTCAAAAAATATATTTGAAAGAAACAAAAATGAATGTTTAATTTATACAGCTAGTCGAGATGAGTCCAAGCATGTTGTTTTGTCTAAATTTGACATTAGCTTGAATTACTTTGATTTACCAAAGTAAATGAACATGAGTAATAATAAATTATTAATTTAATATTATGTAAATTTTCATTAAAGTGAAAGAAAGATATGTTCATGAAACGTAATATGACCAATTTAAGGCAACTTTAAGGTCACACGACATTAGATTTTTTAGTTATATCATAATATATCTAAAAGTAAAGTGAAAACTTTGTAACATGAGATAAATCATGTGGGGAAGTTTTATTCCATTGTACTATGGAGATTATTTAACATTCTTGATCTTAAAAATTCCAATGAATGAAAATTTTTCTTGAAGCATACAAAAGCATAGAAAATCAAATAGTTAGAAATATAAAAATGAAGTTATGTGATAAATCTTATATTTGTGAGATTAATGATGTTTTGTTATTTGTATTTGACCTTGTTTTGAATTATTATGAATTATAAATTTAAATAAAAATAAATATTAATAATTATTATTTTAAATTGGAGGAAATATATACTATAGTTGAGTTGAGATAAATCAAGGTAATGTAACATAATCAGAGAAACACATTGTAAAGGTCATATGATAGAAGAATTAGAGTAGCATAGTTATATAAACAATTCAAAACTAAACATTTTAAGTTATAAAGTAAACTATATTGGAAAGTTACATTCAAACACACTAAGTTGATCTAGTGCTACATCATTGATCACAAAATGAGGTATAAATCAAAATATCACATAACGTGTGATAAAACTTAAGAAAATAAAATTTTGAAAAAATATCAAAAAGATTGCCTTGTTGGATAGAGCTCATTGAGAACTTTTATAACAACATTTATTTCATCTTCATTGGAGCTCCCTTGAATTAACTGTGATTAAAAAAGTTAGATGAGCAAAAAAAATTAATTTTTATTATTTTAATATTAGATAAAGCAAAGTAAAGGTCACATAAGATAAGGCTTTACGTTACATAGTAACATATCAATATCAAAGTAAATAGTTTAAATAAATATGATAAATTGAATGAGATAATTGTTTTCCAAGACAGGAGAAATTAAGTGTAACAACTTCCATCAACAATTCAAGCACAAATAAAAAACACTAATAAAGTACTCCAATGACCTTTTTATTGGCTCTATTAAGAATATCTTGGAATCACTAAAAGTTTCAAAGTAGATAAACATAAATAATAATAAAACATTATCTAAAATTTAAGTACATACCCATTAAATTTGAAATGATTTAAATTAAAACAATTTAATATCATAGAATTAAAGTAATGCAAGGGTCACACTAGAGGAGATTAGTATTAATTAGTAGCATAACAAAGAAAAAACAAAAATTTGAAGAAATGAGATAAATTATATTAAAAAGTTACATTTCCAAATACTATAGAGAACGAGTGTAACACAGTCGATAGTCAAATTAAGTACCAATCAAAATAAATCTTAAAGCACATAAAAATCCCAAAAGAAAACATTTAAAATATTAAACATATTTAACAAGATGGAGCTCATTCAGATGATTCTAATGATCTTTATTTTGACTCAATCAGACCACCTTTAGAGTTGTTGAAAAATGCCAAAGTAAATAAGCAAAAAATTCAATTAGATATATTTTTTTAATTTAATATATACATATTAATTCTTTCATAAAATAAATTGAATAATTGAATTATAACCAAATTAAAGTAATGCAATTGTCAAATGAGAGAAGATTTAGGGTTACATTTTAACAAATCCAAATTAGAGCAAAATTTTGAGAACTTAGATAAATTGTTTAAAAAAGTGGTATTCTAAGATCTTAATGTGGTTTGGCATTAAATCCACAAGTAAAAACTTTGTTGTTAATAAATTTCTTTTTGTAAGGTCAGCAACCTAGAAAGTAAAATTTCTAAGAAAATATAAAAATAAAAATTTAATTTAATGGCACATATCTCAATGGAATCTCTATTGGAATTATCATCAATTACAAAAGCAAAATAATTATAAATAACAAAAAATTATTATATTAATTTTTAAAAAATATATAGTAAAATAAAGTGGGATAAATTACAAAAATATATAATAAAACCATAATATGTAAAAAATTTGAAGATATGAGATAAATTACAAGAGTTAGTTTCATTCCAAGATAGTAAAAAATCGAGTATAACATCATAGATTATCAAATCAAGTATGCATAAACATTTCTTAATAAATGTGCCAAAACCTAAATAAAAGTTTTCTAAATATAAACAAAAAATATTTAATTGCATAGAGGCATTTAAATTTAATCCAATAGTGTTTTTGGGTCTAAATAAGAACTTTATTGGAAGTACTATGAATCAAAAAATTATATAAATGTAAACTATAATGAATTACTTGTTTAACATGAAGTAATTATAATTAAAGTTGAACCGATATTAAGTTGATGAAATGTAATGTGACAAAATAATAATAATGTAAAGGTCATATGATATAAATTACATATATAATTTTTTTAGAAATGGAATAATTTATATACACAAGATACATTTTAGGATATTAAGAAGAACAAAAGAGCCTCTTATGGAATAAAAAGATGTTCGAAAAAATATTTAAAAAAGAAAAATGAATAGTTAAATTTATAAAGCTCAAGATCACGTGTACAATGATATTTGTTTCATCTTGATTAGACGTTTTTTTGATTTACTATGAATTATCAAAATAGATAAATATAAATAAGAAAGAAATATTACTTTATTATGAACTAAATATATATTAAAAAACAAACTATGTAAAACAAAGCAATGTGATTTGATCCAATCAAGCCAATGCATTGTCAAAAAAGAGGTGATTTAGAGTAACATAGGCACATAATCATTTTAATGCAAAACAAGGTGAACAAATCAGATAAATTGTATTGGAAAGTTGCATTCCAATTTACTAAAACCAGTTGACTCATAAAGCAAGCTTATACAGTTGAAAATAAAATATTTAAAATTATAAAAAAAGAATATCTTATTTGATAGAGATCAATAAGTGGAGCCCAGCAACGATTGTTTTATCTTTGATTAGACCTCATTTTCAAATACTACCATTTAATAGGTAAAAGAAGAACAAATAAAAACTAGTTATCATTTTAATATGTGGTCAAAATCTATTAAACCAAAAAATGAGATAAATTAAAATATTGTTATAGACCAAATTCAATATCATTGAAATGTCAAACAATACGAGAAATAAAGCTGCATAGAAATACAACCAAATGAAAGATGAAATTTGAAAAAAATACATCAATTACAAATGGAAGTTGTATTCCATGATTCATAGGAGATTTAGAGTAATGTCCTCTATTATAAAACCTAGTACAAATCAAAATCTCTCATAAAGAATCTTAAAGCCATAGAAATAATATTTAAAAATAAAATAATTAATATTTAAAATGACATTTGTTTTATCTTAATTACACTTCGCTTGTAATTACTATGTCTTACAAAAGCAAATAACCCTCAATATTATAATACCTAGATCAAGGAAACTAAGTTCACGTGAGAGGAGAATTATAGTTTCAAAGTAATATAGCCAAATAAAAAATCATTTGAAGGAATGAGATACATTGTGCAAGAAAGTTGTATTTTGAGATACTATGGGACTAATTATGATATATCCATAATTAATTCAAGGATGAATCAAAATATCTCTTAAAATATGCCAATACCCTCGAAAATAAAATATAAAAATTTTAAAATAATAATATTTAATTTAATTTATCTTATCAAGATGAGTTTAGTGATGCTTGTTTCGTTTAGACAAAAACTCATTCAAAGTTAATGAGAATTACTAAAGTAAATAATTTAAATAATATTTTTTTAACACTATGTTGGCAAAGTTTGAATCCAAAATATGATGAATTAAAGCAATGCAGTATAAGTAAGACAATGTGATGTAAAAGTCACATTTGAGGAAATTTAAATTTACATAGTAATACAAAAAAATAAAAGGAAAAAAGCATAATGATATGTGAAACAATACACATGAAATCTGAATTCCAAAACAATGAGGTCAATGAGTGTAAAGTCTTTTATCATCAAATTAGGTATGAATGTTAATGTCTCGAAAAGAGTACCAAATCTCTAGGAATTAAAATATTTAAAGAACATGAAAATGAACATTTAATTTGATAGAACTCAGAGTGATTAGTCTAACGACATCTATTTCCCATCAATAATTACGTAAATATAGTAATAAATTTTAATTATTACAATGTTAATTAAATAAAAATTAATAAATAAATTACATAAATCTAAGCAATGCAATATATCCAAATAACAAACACATATTATACACGTGAGAGGAGATTTGGAGTTTCATAGTACTATATCAAAGTTAAAGAAAACAATTTGAAAAAAAAATCAATTACATGCGAAGCATGTGATGAATTATATAAAAGAGATTTAATGTAACATCCAACATCCTCAAATTTAGTACATATCAAAATATTTCGCAAGAAGTGTTCGAAAAAATCTAAAAAATGAAATATTCAAAAATATAAAAATGTATATTTAAATGCATAGAACTCTTTGAAATGAGTCTAATGAAAAATTATTAGATTAATTTTCAATAAATATATTTTAAAACTGAAATAATATTACGTAAATAAATGTAATATAACTAAATAAAAATATGTAAAGGTCATACAACAAGAGATTTTGAGATAAATAATAACATTATGTAGGTAAAGTGAAATATTTGAAGAAATGAGTTAAATAATATAGACTAGTTACATTCAAGATGCTAAAAGAATGAGTGTAACATTAACAATAATCAACTCAAATATGACTTGAAACATCTTGTAAAACATTCAAAAATTATAATAATAAAAAAATAAGAAAATTTTTAAAAAAAAGTTTAATTAAGTAGGACTCATCAAGAAAAGTTAGCTGACATTTGTTTCTTCTATGCCAAACCTCATTTAGACTTAATGTAAACATTAAAGTAAAATAACCATAAATTATAGCAGATTATTAGTTTAATTTTAGGTATATATCAATATATATAATGTTTTAATGTTCAAGTAAGATAAAGAAAGTTATATAATATTATGAAATATAAATAATGTAAAGGTCACATGTAATGAGATTTATAATTATAAAGATACATCATCAAACAAGAGAAAAAAAGTTCAAGAAATAAGGTAAATTATATGAGAATTTTGCATGACAATATGTTTAAGTAGATCGAGCATAACCACTTTAAAAATTTTTCCAAACCATAAGAAAATAAATTATTTAATAAAATAGAGCTTATCTAAATGAGTCTAATGATCTTTATTTTATCTACTTTGCATCTTGTTTAAAATTTTTGGGAATTTAAAAATAAATAAACATAAACTATGATAAAATATTTTTATTACAATATAAATATTTCTTAAGGTTAAATTAGAAAATTAATGAAAAACAAATTGGCCAATTCAAAGAAAAATAAATATTAAATGGGAGAAGAATTAAAGTTTCTTAATAACAAATTCAAATCAAAGTAATAAGTTTGAAGAAATTTGCTAAAATGTTTGGGAAAATTGCTTTCTAAGATACTAAAGAGGTTGAATGTAACATTTATAATTATCAAATTAGGTCCAAATTGAAATCTCTAAGAAAATGTGCCAAAATTGAAAAAAAAATAAACTATTTAGAAATATAGAGACGAAGAAATAATTGCATAGAGTTTGTCGAGAAATCTCCCACGATATTTATTTAACATCGATCATTCCTCATTTTAAAATACAACAAATTATAGTTTTAAGTGAACTTAAAAATTTATTATTTAAATATCAATTAAACATATATCAAAACTAGATTGAGATAAATAAAATATATCTAATATAGAAAAATAATAGTAATATAAAAGTCACAGAAGAAGAGATCAAGAGCTAAGCAATATCATAACAAAGTCAAAAAAATTTAAAAATATGTCTAATTTTATAGGAAACTGAAATTAAAAGATACTAACGAGATTTGATAAAACATCCACAATCATCAAAACATATACAAATCTAAATACCCCATAAACCACATTTAAAATAAAATAAATAAATATTTTCAATGTCATGATAGCAAAACAAATGTTTCATAGTAATATAAAAAATCAAAGCAAAATATTTGAACAAATTATTAGAATGTTATGGGAAAGTCTCATTAGAAGTCACTAATAAGATCAAGTTCAACATCCTTTATCATCAAATTAGCCAATATTTGAAATGCTTTGTGAAGTATGCAAAAATCAAAGAAAATAATAAATTTATAGAAAATATTTAAATAAATATTAAATTGAATATAGCATCTTAAACTATGTTTTGAATTACTATGAATTATAGAATTAAACAAGATTAATTAACAAAAAATCGTTAACATGATATGAAAAGAAAAATTATTAAAGCAAGAATGAAATAAACAAAGGTAATGCAATATAAAAGAAAAAAGAGATTTAAAAGTCACATTTGAAGAGATTTTAGTGTCATAGTATTATAACTAGTTCAAAGCAAAAACTTTCACTGAAACAGACAAATGAAACGAGAAAGCTACATTCCATGATACTATGGGGTTCAAGTTCGACATCCATGATCATAAAATTTAGAATAATTCAAAATATCTTACCAAGCATGCAAAAATTATAAAAATAATAAAATTAATTATTTAATTAGATAGAGCATATTGAGTTGAGTTTGATGATTTTTTTGCATTGATCAGAACTCCATTAGAATATTGTAAATTATTAAATCAAACTACCATAAATAATAACATATTATTATTTTCTTATTGAGTAAATATTGATTAAAGCAAAAATAAGAAAACTTCAACCCTTGTAATGTAACTAAGTGATTGTAATGTAAAGATCACTAGAGTAGAGAATTAGAGTTTCATAGTTATATAACCAAATCAAAATAAAAATATTGAAGTAATGTAAAATTGTTTTTGAAATTTCAACTCCATGTTACTAAGGAGATCAAATGTAAAATCCTCTATCATCAAAGGCAATACAAACAAAAATATTTAGTAAAGTATTGAAACATAAAAATAAATAATATATTTAGAAATATAGAAATTAAATTTTACATGGATATAGCTCATCTCGGTCAGTCCAACGATACTTGTGTTGTCATGATTGGGCCTTATTTTGAATTATGATACTTTCGGAAAAAACATAATCATAAATAGTAACAAATTATTATTTTAATGTTCAATAAATATATTATATGTACTAAAGTACTAGATAGGTAAATTATAAGAATGTAATATAAGAAAATAAAAATAATATAAATATTACATAATAGTAGAATTAGAGTTTCATAATAATACAATAAAATTAAAGAAAAAGAATTGAAAAAAATTAGAAAATATATCTAAGAAAATTACATTTAAAGATACAAAATATATGGACTAAAAAATATTAGATCATCAATTTAGGTAATAATGAAATGTCTCACACAGTAAGATAAAATACTAGAAAATAAAATACATAAAACATTTAAAATGAATTTCTTTATTTGATAAAGCTTGTTAAGATGAGTCCAAAAGCACTTGTTTTGCCTTGACTAGATCTTTTTCGACATTATTATGAAATACCAATGTAGATAGTCATAATTAATCATAAATTATTATTTTAAGAATATGTAAATTTTTGTATTATTGTTAAAAATAAGATAAAAAAGAAATTCAATATTGTGAAATCATGTTATTATAAAGATCACACCGGCAAAGTATTAGGGTACATGGAAATATAGCCAAATAGAAGTGAAACATTTAATCATGCATTCCAAGATTGTAAAGAGGTCAAATGTTGCATCCTCGATCTTCAAATAAGGTACAAATAAACATTTTCACTAAAACAAAAAAAAACTAAATTATTTAAAATTTTACAAATAAATATTGTATTTAATAGAGCTCATTGACACAAGTTTAATGATATTTCTTCCAAATTAATTAGTTCTCATTTGAAATAACTACAAATTATAAAAGTAAATAAGTACAAGAAAATAATAAACAATAGTTTGATTTTAAGTAAATTTATATTAATGCTAAGAAATAATAAATTGAAGTGATATAGAATAACAAAATAGAGCAATATAATGGTCATGGAAAAAGACATTTAGAGGCAAAACTAATAGAATTGAATAAAATTAGAAAACTTGAATAAATGTGATAAATTATACAAGAAAGTTGTACTCTAAGATAAAAGTAGTTCGAGTGTTGTATTCTCGATTTTTAAATGAGGTAAGAGTCAAATTGTCTCATAAAGAATATTAAAGCCCCAAAAGATTAAATATGTGATAGTTTCAAACTCATTATTTAGTAGAGTAGAGGTTCGTTAGATGAGTCCAATGCCCTTTTCTTTATCTCGATCGAAACTCTTCTATAATTACTATTAATTACAAATTTAAATAGGCATAAATAATAAAAAATTATATTGTTTTTATAATAAATAGGTATATATTTCTTAGAGACAAAAATTGGACAAATTGATGCAAAATAATATAATCAACTGAATGGAAATTAAATATCAAACAAGTGAAGGCCTAAGAGTTACATAGTAATGTAATCAAATAAATGTGAAAAATTTAATGAAAGAGATAAATTACATGGAAAACTTGCTTTCTAGAATACTACACGGCCTTGTGTAACACCCTCGATTAACAAATTACATAGAGACAAAAATGCCTAATAAAGTAAGCTAAATTTATAAAAATAAAATATTTTAAAATAAATATTTAATTAGATAGAGCTTTTTTATATGTGTCAAATGAGGTTTGTTTCCTCTCAATGAGACCTTATTAAAAATTACAATATTAAAAAAAATTTAAAAAAAATTATTTTTTGAAAACAAAGAAAATATATATTAAAGCCATAAAATCTAAAGCCAAGCTATGAAATATAGCAAAACTGAAGAAATATAAAGGAGACACAATAAGAGATTGAGAGTTACATAGTAAAAAAAGAAATCAAAGGAAAAAATTGAGGAAATTAATAAGAAACTTGCATTTCTCTTTTCTTAAACAATCAAGTGTAATGTCTATAACTGTTAAATTAAGTGTTAA
Source organism: Vanilla planifolia (assembly GCA_023846275.1). Classification (NCBI taxonomy): domain Eukaryota; kingdom Viridiplantae; phylum Streptophyta; class Magnoliopsida; order Asparagales; family Orchidaceae; genus Vanilla; species Vanilla planifolia. The sequence goes on along the minus strand of JAIUJO010000325.1, from coordinate 237,602 downwards.
TCAAGTTTTTTCATTAAAAATAAAAAAATAAAAATTTAAAAATAAAGATGAAAGTCAAATTGAATTGAGCTTTTTTAGATGTGTTTGAGGATATTTGTTTCATTTTGAATAGATTTTATTTTTTATTACAATAAATTACCAAAGTAAATAATCTAAAATAAATAATTGTATTATAATATTTTGCAAATACAAACTAAAGAAAAAAATTTAAATATAAGTAATGTAATATAACCAAGCCAAAGCAATTTAAAGGTCACTCAAGCTTCCAATTAGAGTTTCCTAACAAAATAAATAAATCAAAGAAAAACATTCCAAGAAATAACATTATTTTTGTTTAAAAGCAACATTCTAGTATACTAAGGGGATAAATTGTACTATCATTGATCATCAAATTAGGTATGAATTATAATGATAATTAAAGCTTGTAAAATAATAAAAAAATAAAATATTTAAAAATATATAGCGAATATTTGTTTTAATAGAACTTATTAAACGATTACAATGACATTCTTTTTGTTAATTGGATCTCATTTTGGGATAATGGAAATTAAAAAATTAAATAATATTAAATAAGAATAAATTATTTTTGCAATATTAAATTGATACATAATAACATATAAATCAGATAAATTAAAGCAATGTAACATAACAAAACGAAATAATGAAATGGTCATATGAGAGAAAACATAGTGTTTTATTGAGAATTGTGTGGGAAAATTAGATAAATTATCTGGAAAAGTTGTATTCCAAAATATTAAGGAGGTCAAGTGTAATAACGTCATTCATAAAATTAAGAGGGAATCAAATTGTCTCTTCAAGCATGTCATAAGACAATAACATAAAATACTTAAAAATGTAAAAAAATATTAAATCGATAACAATCATTGACAGGACTCCAATAATATTTTTCTCATCTTGAGCAAACCAAATTATGTTTTACTAAATATGCAAAAAATAATGATAATTTTTTGAGTAATAAGAAGATATATAGTGAAGCTAAAATTAAATAAATATAAGAAAAGAAATATGACCAAATAAAAGTGATGTATGGTCAAATGAGGCATAAATAATACATTCACATTATATAAATAAATAAGAAAATACAGGTTTAACAAATAAGATAAAATTTACATGAAACTTAAATTTCAATATACAAAGGAGATCGAGTGTAACATCCTTGATCATAAAACATGCATTAATAAAATTGTATCACAAATCAATTAAACATTCTAATGATTTAAGATACCTAAGAAATTAAAATAAAAATTTTGTTAGATAGAGCTCATCATGAGAAGTCTAACATAACAAAATCAAAGATGAGCTCTATCTAACTAAATTTTTATTTGGTATCTTAAAATTTAGTTAGATAGATCTTTAATTTAATTCGATTTAATAAAGTAAATAAGATAAAAAATATATTAATTTATTAATTTAACCCTAATTAAATATATCTAAAGTTTAAATAAGAAGGCATTAAGAGTTACGTACTAATGTGACTAAATAAAAATATAAACATTGAAAAAATGAGATCAATTGTATAAGACAATTGTATTTTTAGATACTATGGAGAGCAAGTGTAATTATATAAATTATCACAATAAGTATGATTCAAAATGCAACATAAAGAATGCAAAATATGTAAAAAAAAATTTAAAATATTTTAAATGATTATTTTGCTGAGTAGATCTAGTCTAGTTAGTCCCATGACATTTCCTTCATTTAAATTGATCCTCCTTTAGAATTTTTGCAAATTACAAAAGAAAACTAGAAAAATAATATTAAATTACTTTTTATATTAAAAAAATGTTAAATATAAAATTAGTTTAATTAAAGAAAAGTAATATAACAAAATCAATGTGATGCAAAGGTCTTGTAAAAGGCAAACTGGAGCTTCATGGAAACATAACAAAATTGAAGATCAATAATTGAAAAGATAAGACAACTTGCTTAACAAAGTTGAATTTTAAGATACCAAATAGAAAAGGTGTGGCATTCTAAATCATCAACTCAAGTAAGATTCAAAATATCACATAAAGTTTGTTGAAAAATACGTAAAACAATTTAAAATGTAAAAGGTTAATGTTTAATTAGAAAGAGCACATCAAGATCCGTCTAATAGTGTTGAATTATTCAATTGGATCTCTTTTTGGAATTACAATGAATTAGAAACATATAAAAGAAAAAATAAAACATTATCTTAACATAAAGAAGATAATTCTATATTAAAAGTTGAAGTAAAATAAATTAAAGATCTATAATGTAACAAATTGATGGACATGTAAATGTTAAATGAACTGAGATTTGTTATTATGTTGTAATACTACAAATTGAAAGGAAAAAATTTAACAAAACGAGTTAAGTTGTTAGGGAAAGATGCATTCAAAAAACAAAGGGGATTGAGTATAACTTTCTTAATTGTCAATTTGAGTATGAAACTAAACATCTTTTAAAACATGTGATATTCTTAATAAATAAAATATGTACAAGTACAATAAAAAAATTTAAATGGATAGAATTCATTGAGATGTGTTCAACGATATTTATTGTGTCGATTGGACATCGTTTGGAGTAACTTTGAACTAAAAAAGTCAATAAGCATAAATCATAATAAATTATATTTATTTGTATTAATTAAATATATATTAAACTTGAGATGAGATAGAATGAAACAAAGTAATATAACTAAATGACAATGAATTAATTATCACATGGGAAGAAAGAAAGAGTTTGATAGTAATAAAATGTATTAAATTAGTTATAGCATGTCAAGACAATTCCAAAAAACTTTTGTTTACCTTTATGTTAATATATGTATTAAAGATGAAATGAAAAACATCGATGTAATGAAATATAGCCAAATAAAAGAGTTGTAGAGGTCATATTAGAGAAGTTTTAAAGTTACCTACTAATATAGCCAAATTAAAGCAAAACCTTTAAAGAAGTGGCATAAGCTGTCTCAAAAAGTTTTGTTCCAAAATACTAAAGAGAGTGATAGTAACATCCTTAATAATAAAATCAAGTAGAAATAGAATTCTCAAATATAATGATCCAAAAATTTAGAAGAAATATTTGAAAAGGTAAAAATGAGTTGGTAATTAAATTGAGCTCGTTTAGACTAGTCCAATGATGTCTTTTTCATCATGATCGCACCTTGTTTGGAATTATTTTTTTCTTATTTATGGCAATTTAATAAGAATATATTAATGTTGAATTGAGATAAACTGAAGAATAATATTTCCAAATCAAAGTGACGTAACGTTCACATGAGTGGAAATTTAGAGCTACATAATAGTAATTCCAAATGCAAGATAAAACTTAAAAAGATGAGATAAAATTTGAGGGAATTTTTCATTCCAAGGTATAATGAAGATTGAGAATAAAGCGTCAATATTAAATTATTTTACGAATGAAAAGGTTTTGTAAAATGTCCCTAAGTCTTAAAAAAATATTCTAAAATATAAAAATAAATAATTAATTGGATAAAGCTTGTTGAGTTTAATCAAACAACATTTGTTTCTCTTGATGGAATCTAACTTTGTTTGAAAATACTATGAAAAACAAAACTAAATAAACTTAATTAATTATAAATAATTATTTTATTATTTACTCAATATAAATTAAAACTATAACGACAAAAATTAAAGCAATGTGATGTAATTAATTAGAAGCAATGTAATGGTACTATGAGTGAATATATAGAGTGACATAGCTATCTAACCACATTAAAGCAAAAAATTTGAACAAGTGAGACAAATGTTATTAGAAAATGGTTGTTCGTGATACTAAGGATATCAATTGTAAAATTTTCAATCTCTAAATTTGGTACGAATCAAAATATATCATAAAGAGTGCCAAAAAATTATAAAATAAAAAAATTTAAAAAATAAAAATTATATTTAATTGCATAGCATTCATAATGAAAACACTGTTATTTGTTTTGTCTCAATCACATCTCATTTAGAATTACTGAGTTATGAAAGGAATTTAGAATAAATATTAATAAATTATTATTTTAAAATTAGGCAAATATACATATTAAAGCTAAATTTAGGTATATAAAAGTATTATAATATAACTAAATAAAAGTAATTTATGGGTGATAAGAGAATGGATTTAATGTTACATAGTAATATGACAAAATCAAAGCAAGAAATTTGAAAAAACAGATCAATTATATGATATAATTGCATTCAAAGATTATGAGAATATCAAGCGTATCATCATTAATCATTAAATTTTTTTGATAGAAAGTACCTCATAAAGAAAGCCAAACACTTGAAAAAGCATTTACAATAATAAAAAAGAATATCTTATTAGGTAGTGCTCATCTTTGGTAAGTCCAAAAAAATTTCCTCTTGATCACACAACATTTTTGAAATCCATGAACTAGCAAAACAAAAAACATAAATAATAATATTTTTTAATATTAAATAAATATATAATAAAGCTAAAAATAGAAAAATAAAGGCAATGCAATATAACAAAATTAAGGCAATTTATAGGTCACCCAAGAGGTGAAATGAAGTTTTACTACAATGTAACAAAATAAAAGAAAAAATATTAAATAAATATGATAAACTATACTAGAATATTACATTCTAAGGTGTGAATGAAACAAGGTGTTATATTACAGATGGTCAAAAGAAGTATGAATAAAAATATCTCATAAAATGCACTCAAGTAGAAAAACTAAAATTTAAAAAAATAAAAAAAATACATAATTTTATAAAGCATACTAAGGTGAGCCCAAAAATATTTACTTTGTCTTAATCAGATCTCATGTGAAATTACGATCAATTACCAAGGAAAACATATAGAAAAAATAGATTATTACTTTAATTTTATGTAAAAATTTAAAACAAAAGCTGGATAATTTGAAGAAACATAGTATAACTAGATCAAATTGAAGGTCACATGATAAGAGATTTGGAAAAACATTGCGACATAGCAAAATTATGGGAAAAGTTTAAAAAATGAGATAAATTGCATGAGAAGCTTGACTTTTAACATACTAAAAATATCGATTGTAACATCCCTAAACATCAAATCACATACAAATTCAGATGCCTTTTAAATTGTGATAAAAAATAGAGAAAAAATATAATCAAAATAAAAATAAATATTTCTCTAGTTAGAGTCGACTATTTATTATATATTTTCTCTCAATCAAACCACATTTGGAATAACTGACAATTAACAAGTTAAATAAGAATAAATAATAATAAGTTATTACTTTGAAATTAAAGAAACATATATTAAAGCTAAAAATTTACCAAATTGATTCAATATAATATAACCAAATCAAAGATATTTAAAACTCATGAGAGAAAAGATTTAGTGTCACACAATAATATAACAAAGTGAATATGAAAAATATGATGAAAATGTGTTAAATCTGATAAAAAAGTTGAATACAAAGATTCTAGTAGATTGAGTAGAATGTACTTGATCATCAAATTATGTACAAATCATATTAAGACCATAGCAAAATAATATTCAAAAATTTAAAGGAAAATATTTTGTTGAATAGAACTCAATAAGATGAGTTGAATATTGATTATTTTCTCTCAAAGCAGCACTTCGGTAATTACCATGAATTACAAAATAAATAAGCATAAATAATAAAAAAAATTTCTTTACTAGTATGTAAATTAACATTATTGTTATAAAAAGACAAATTTAAGGAATGCATTATAATCAAATTAATACGTTGTAAACACACACATGAACAAAATTAGAGTTTCAAGCTATATAACAAAATCAAAGGGGAAAATTAAAGAAATGACATCAATTATTACATAAAAGAGGTGCATTCCAAGATACTAATAGAATTGAGTATAACATCATCAATTATGAAATTAGGTAAACAAACTTGTTTCTAAAAGGATGCTTATATCCAAGAAAATTAGAAATTTTTAAATATAAAAATAATTATCTTATTGGATAGAGCTCGTGGTGACATGCCCAACAACATTTAATTACTCTCAATTGGACCTCATTTTGTGGTTAATACTAAGTCATCCATGTGTTGGATGAGTCAAGCCTAACTTCTGGCATGTTACTCTAAAGTGCTTGTTTCGTGAAAATTAGGTGTAGTTCTTAGTGAACAAGCCATGCACCTCATAAGATGGTGAATTGGTGGTCTTCAAAGTGCCTTGGAAAGTTCAACATGTTCCAAGGATTGAAGACATGTACACCAAGCTTCGATAATTTCTTTTAATAGAATGTTAACTTGTTTATTGTAAAGGAACTCTCACCTCCTATAAATATCAAATCAAATTTGAGTATCCAATTTTTAAATTATGTCCTTGATTTAGCAAATGAATAAGATTCCATTTTTGAATCCATAAACATTTTCTTGGTTGAATTATATCCTTGTCAAATTCCATCTTAGTTTGTTTGTCAGGAATTGATTAATTTTAAAAAATAATTATGATGAAATTTTTAATAATTAAAAAACCCCTTCTCTAGCACATCCTGATTTGTGGCCAAGTGCAAAGCTCCTTGGCAAGACAAGCTCAATCGAGCATGCACATGCAATCCTCGGTCATCAAAAATGGGTCAAGCCTATTGATGCTGAAAGCTAATCCTGAACTAGATAAGGTAAAACATTTGATCAAGCTGGCCACCACTCATACTTATTACACCTTGGTCATCACATAAAATCCAATATGTAATGAGTATGCCCATCATATGAATTCTTGAGTGCATGGTGGGAAGCCAACCCCACCTTGGCATATAATACCTCCATTTCTATAATTATAAAGTCCAAATTCTTATCTTTTCTTACAATTAAGGACTAAAAGCCTTCTCTTTAGCTTCATCAAAAACTTGGAGCACTCAACACCATTCGATAATTCGTATTTGTGATCACATGATAGAGGTTGCCACTACTTTAAAGCGATGAACTAATTGATTGAGCCATCCATTTGTTAAGCCATTCAAATGGTAACTACTTTATCCACTGTAATGAATTGATTGATGAGATGATCATATTCTCGTTTGACCTCATTGGATGGCCATTTTTATTTCTACTGTTTGACATAATCTATCCTTAATTTGATGACCTAGATCTCTCTTATTTGAACACTAAGGTCTAGATATAATCTTGATTTTCCTACTATGAACTCAATTGTTGAAGATCATGTTCAATGTGATTGGATGACTAAGATAATATCTATCATGATCAAATCGTCCATAGCACATCTACTTTTTTAGTATTAGATCTAACTGTCTGTATCACCTTCGATCTAGTCCAATGACCCAGGTTCATCTTACTTAACAACTAATTATTTAGCTATAGAATTAGCCATTTGAATAATTACTTTAACATGTTTTGCAAGTAGTCTGGTTGTACCATTTCAAACTATTTTCTAAACTTTCTAACTATGATAATTGGAATGTTTTTTATAAATGCCAATCCACTCTAAATGGAATTACTAATGAGCATCAATTCATCTTGGAGATCTTAACAAATCACTGGACCATATTCTACAAATTTATCTAATTATTATTGTCTTTTTTTATTTTGTTTCTCTTGCATTGGCGACTCAACATTTTTGAAAACGAGAGTTTTGTTTGATCTCTTAAAAATATTGTTGGCATTGAGCTAGCAAAAGCCTAGGTTTCACTTGAACATATAAAAGCTACTAGGTTTGACGTTAACCATATGGAAAAATCTCAAATTATAAACATTTGTTGTTGGTGTTTTTTGTAAACTTTTTTTTGGGTGCTTATAGGTTCTAATTTTAATTAGTATAAATTTATTTTTAAGAAATAAATTCATTAAAAAATAACAAGAAATTCTTCTACGGCCTCAATTAACCTTCCTCTTGTAAGTTTTGCCCATTAGTTTTCAGTTTGATTGCTATCGGAGCAAGTTCCATGCATAAAGTGAGCCAAATCACCACGGTGATCCATCATGTGCTTTTTAATTATTTTGTTTTAGTTTTCGTAATCATCATTTTGGTTGTACACATATTTAAATTTATCTATTATCATTTTTTAATGCTTTTCAAAATATGTGTTTGTTAGTTTACTTCTAAAATTTTTCATTTGTCTTCATTCATTATTGATATTTGTGCAACACTTGATGAAGGATTGTCTTTAATGTATCCACCATTCTTTAATAGTGAATTTTATTTATATTAGAAAAATAGATTTAAAATTTTTATTCAATTTAATGATTTTGAACTTTCGAAATATTTACTAAATCATGTGACTTACATGGACACTTATGCAAAAATGAAATCAAGTGTTTTATTTAACATAGTAGTGATCAAAGGAGAATGACACAACTCAATGCAAGAGCACTCAACTAACTTCAATATTGCATATCACTAAGTAAATTTAATCAAATAATTAATTTGCATACCATGCATGAAATTTGGAAACAAAATTAAAAGTTTCTCATTTAGGCATTTCAGAAGAAAAAGAAACTAAATAATTCTTCTTACAATTGATTATGCACTATTTAGAATGGATTTGAGAGAAACTATAAAGAAGATATTTATATGATTTACTAATATTACCAATGGATTAACAAAATCTTGCAAAAGTACTTTCTAATATAGATCTTGAAAGAAATGCCATAAGCAGTCTACCCCAAGAGTATGACCCTCATTCCATGACATCAAAGGTGGCCAAAGACATAATTAATCTGACATTGCAAGAGGTACTTGGACAATTATTAATGGCAAAAATTTAGATGATTAGAAGGGTTGAAGAGGAGGCTTCCACTTTTAAGCTAAGGCATAGAGCAAGAAAAGTCGAACCTTTTGATTTTAAAGCAAGCAAGGAAGTTCCAAATGTTGCATCCATCTCCTCTATGGATTTTGATGAAGAGGTAAATTTTCATGTTAAAGGTTTAGCAAAAAATTTGACAAAAAGTTTTGTAAATAGGAATTGTCAAAAGGAGGAAGGGAGAAGATGAAGGCACCGAGATGTTATGATTATGATCAAACGAGCCATATTAGTTAGGATTATTGACAACACAATGAGATTAAAAGAAAATATAACAAAAAGAAGTGAATGAAGAAGAAGAAATCGTTTTAAGTTACTTAGAGTGCTTTGAAAGACACTAATTCCAGAAGTTCAAATAGTGGAGTTGAATGGAAGTTGTGTTCCGTCAAAAATAACGATTCAAGCATAGTTAAGAAGTGAATGGGTAAGCACTTCCTCTCATGATGTTCTTTAATATAATTACATAGAACTTATAAGTGCTTTAACCGCTTTAATATGTACACATAAAACACTAAAAAATTTTGTAAAGGAAAGATTAATGTTCTAATTTTCTCATGAAAGAAGATTAGAGAAAAATAGAAATGCTTCAAACTTGCAATGAAAAAAATTCAATGGCCATTGAAAATACTTCCTTGATAGAGGAAACTACTAATTTAAAAAACAAAATTCACTTCTTATATATGCAAAATTTTGATTGCTTCACATGGTGATCATTTTTCTAAACAAAAGACTATTTCTTCTATTGAATGCCCAAAAAGAATTTCAAATATCAAATTATATTATTATTGTAGAAAAGGACGTACCATCAAAGATTATAAAAATAGGAAAAACACTTCTAGTTCAAAACATGCTTCAAATGGGCAATTAAAAATGATATTATGAATGCTCCTTCAGTGAACATTAATGCTCAACCCAGGCTTGCTTGGGTTCCTAAGGTTAGAATATATAAAATTTAATATGAGATGTCTCCATAATCATCTAGAAACATTCTTTGGTTAGGAATAATATACTTAGAAATTTTATGCATAAGAAAACATGCAAATTAAGTAAATAAAAGTTATACTTTATGATTAATATGTTGAAATTTTATAATTTATGTAGTCATACAAAAAGAACAAAAATGAAGATATAGCTCCTCGATGTTCGATAGTTGATGCTCAAGACAAATGAATATGGACAATTCAATGTTTGAATCAATAAAACATGGGCCAAATTGATGGGTAACATTAGGAAAAAAAACTCTAAGAAGAAGGTAATTAGAGTTGGTAATATAGGTATGCCTAATTTTACACTTTCAAATGTTTTCTTATTTGATCGATTAACATTTTATTTAATTGGCATTTCTCAATTAGTTAACAATAATTAATGTGTTAATTTTGATTCTCAATATTACAAAATATTAAAAAATGTTCAAAAATTTATCATTTGTAGAGGAAAAGATGATACTTATGTGAACATGTTTGATCAACTTGAAGCTTGTGGAGTAGAATGCCTTCTTACACATTCAAATGCGAAAACTTTATAGCATAGTATACAAGGTCAAGTAGGTTATTCAATTTAAAAAAAAATAAGTAAGTTAGATATAGTTGGAGGTTTTCCTTAAAAAACCTAGTTTGAAAATGTGTGAGTCATGCAAAAAAGGAATGCAGGTAAAGTGTTCTTTTAAACCAAAAGAAGACTTAATTACTACTAGACCTTTATACATGGTTTTTTCAAAACTTTTCGGATGCATACAACCATTAAATTTAGGTGAAACTAAGTATGGATTTGTGATTGCTGATGATTTTTTTAGATATGTTCTTGTTGTATTTCATAAGATTATAAGATAGATATTTAAAAATTTTAATAAATTTGATAAAATAGGTAGAAAGGTAAGCTAATATGAAATTAATTATTAGCTAAGGTTATAATGATAATGATATTATTACTAAGTAATTTTATGATTATTGCAAGGGAAAGGGAATAATGCATCAATTGACATCTCCTTATACACCTAAACAAAATGGGATTATAGAACTAAAAATAGAACCTTTGTAGAGATGTGTAGAAGAATGTTGGTTGAATAGAATCTACCAATGTACTTTTGGGTCAAGACAATTAATAATGCTTTTTATATAAAAGATAAACTTTTTTATTTCTAACACTTAAAAAAATTACTTATTAATTTTTTCAAAATAAGTGACAAAGTATTTTCTACTTTCATGTTTTTTGGCTATAAATGTAACATTCAAAATATTGAAAGAGCAAATTTAAACTAGTTTGATGAAAAAGCAAGCATAAGAATTTTGTTGGGATACTCTTCTGTTATAAAAGCATATATAGTTTACAACATAAAAGCTCAAAAGGTTCCTTAGTAAACTTAGATTTGAAAGGGGTTGACGGCAAAACCGAAAGTAAAAAAGAACAACAAAAGATTAATCATCAATTACTATAAGATTGAAGGTATTAGGATTCACATTGAAAGGAATTAATAATAGAAGATGTTAATCAAGGAGTTAAGATTACATCATCTATGAAAGAAATTGATCATATTACATTTGTATCTTTCATAAAACTAGTATGTAGAGAAGATGCCCTTAAGGATGACTATTGGGTTTAAGTAATGAATTAAAAAATATATCAATTTGAGAGAAACAAAGTTGCAAAATAGTTTCTAGGCCCATTCATGGACACTATTCAAACCAAATGGGTATTCAAAAATAAATTAGATAAAAATTGAGTGATCATTATAAACAAAGCTAGATTTTTTTCTAAGGGTTATAACCAAGATGATGGTATAGATTTTGAGACGTTATGTGCACCTATAGTAAGATTAGTGTCCTTTTGAACTCTTAGTATATTCTTATCATAAAAACTTTAAAGTTTTTCAAATGAATGTACAAAGTGTGTTTTTAAATGGGATAAAAAAAGATGTGTATGCGGAACAACTTTCTAGTTTTTAGATGCATCGACATGGTGATTATTTATATTCTAATTTACATCTAAAATTCGAAGGAACTTCCAAGAAGGAGGAGTCAAGAGCAAAAAAAGATGTTGGACTCATGTTAACAAGCTCCGCACAATTACATATTTATTTATATAAAAATTTGATACTTCTCTTTGTCACATTTCACCTTTATTATATATTTACTTATAATAAAATAATAGTTTTTTATTATTAATATGCAATTAATTTGGTAATTCAAAGTTATTCAAATTAATGACTTATTTAGATGGAGCAAATGCTATTGGACTCATCACGATGACCTTTCTCTAATTTAATATTTATTTTGATATATCTAAAAATTTCATTTTTCTATATTTAAGCTCATTTATGAGATATTTTGAATCAAACAATATTCGGAATTCGAGGTTGTTACATTCAATCTCCTAGTGTCATATAATGAAAGTTTCCCACAAAACTTATAATTTTCAATAATTATTTATCTTTGAATTTGTTATATTAGTGTGAAACTCTAATTTTCCTCTCAAATGCCCTTTACATCACTTTTCTTTTATTTTATTATATTAATTCAATTTATAGAGTTTAGATTTATAACTTTTTAACTAATATTAAAAAATTAAATTATTACAGTTTATGCTTTTAATTTTTTTGATTTGCTATAATTCCAAATGTGGTCTAATTAAGTAGAAGGAAAAACTATTGGAAATGTTTTGATGAGACATATTGAAATAAGATTTGTTTCATGTTTTTTAAATATTTTAATTTAAAAAATTTTAGCAAATATTACATGACTACTTATTTAAACCAATATTGTTAAACAAGCAGGTTACACTCAATCATTTTTAGTATACAAGAATATAACTTTCTTATATAATAATTCTCATTTCGTCAAATTTTTTTCATTAATTCGATTATATTGCTTTATAACCATAAATCTTCTTTCATGGATCCTTTACATTGCTCTTATTTAATTAAATTACATAGCTTCAATCTATTTTAATATGGCTTTTCTATATATTTAGTTAATATTAAAACAATAATTTATAAATATTTTTTAATATTTACTTTTGTCATTCATAGTTAATTTAAAAAAAGTTTGATCGAAAAAAACAAATGTCATTAGACTTGTATTGACGAGCCATATCTAATTAAATTTTTTTATTGCTATTTGATATTTTATTTTCAACGATTTTCGTATGCTTTACAAAACATTTTTATTCATACCTATTTTAATGAATAGGATGTTAAACTCGAGCTTTCTTAAATAATTTACCACATCTCTTCAAATGTTTTTTTTCTCATTGTCTTATGTCACCACATAACTCAAACTCATTTCTCGTTTGACCTTTACATCATTTTCACATGGTTAAATTATTTTAATTCAATTTATTTCCTTTTAAAACAATCATATTTTTTTCTAACATTTTAATAACAAATTATTATATGTACTTAATTTCTTTCAAAATTTAGAATATTACCATCCAACTCTAATCAAGATAAAATAAACAGTGTTCAAATTTTCTTAATTAGCTAAACTGGTTGAAATATTTTTTTTGTTTTCTTAAATATTTTATTTTCTAACACTTTGGGAAGCTTTAGAAGTTAATTTGATTCATACCTAATTTGATGTTCTAGGTTGTCACACATAATTTGCTTAATATCTTATAATTCAACTACCTTGTGCAATTTATCTTATTTTCTTAAATTGATTTCTTTTATTTGGATATTTTGGTTTGAAAGTCTAATTTTCTTCTTAAGTGACCTTTAAATCACTTCGATTTTGTTATAATACATCACTTTAATTTATCAAATTTTAGCTTAAATATAAATTTAATAAAAATTAAAATAATACTCAATTTTTATTTATATTTCATTACATTATTACTTTGTAGAAGTTCAGAAACAAGCCTAATGAATATAAAATCAACTTTATTTGGTAGTATCTCTATGTTCTTTATTTAATTGAATATTCATACTTAATTTGATGATCAGGATCTTCTCATCGATCTCTTTGATATTTCATAATGTAATAATCTAGTAAAATGTATCCCATTTTTTTGTGCTTGCTTCCCAAGATATTACAATTTTCACAATATTTGAAGATTAAGCATGTTATAATCTATCTTCTCATTCCTTGAATGCAACTTTGTCATGCAATTCATATATGTTTTTCAAAATTTTCACTTTTATTTGCTTGCATCACTAAGTGACTTCAAATCTTCCTTTGTGCGACAGAACATCACTTTGATTTTATTTTACTAGATGTCTTCAATTTTAATCATTTCAACTTTAATTTATATTTAGTTAATATTAAAATAATAATTCAATATTCTTTATATTTATTTTCTTTATTAATTCCCAGTAATTCAACAATTTCGAATTTAAATATTTTAATAAAGCTTTAATTTTTTTTAATGGGACTTTACTGTTTGTTGCTTATTGGATTATAGATGATGTCAGACCTAATCTTCATAGTAACTTGAAATAAAAAAATCTTGTATAATTTGCTTGATTTATTCAAATATTTCTTTAACTTAGTGATCTGGCATGTAACACCAATTTTGTTTTCCTATGACAATTGCATTGCTTTAATTTTGTTATGTTAGATTAGTTTAATTAATCTTATTTCCACCTTAATATATCTTTAAAAAAGTTTAAGATAATACTTTATGTAATTTTTAATGAGGTTTGATGGAGATTTAACAAACGTCTTTTGATTCATCTTCACGATATCTGATTAATTAAAAATTCACTTTTATATTTTTTAATAAATTCTTTCTCAGGGTTTTGACAAACTACCTGATAATTTTTTATTGGTATCATAGTTGATTGGTGGGTATGTTATACCCTATCAATTTGTGTCATGTAATATAAAATCTCTGCATAATTTGTTTCGTTTCTTCAAGTATTGTCATTTTAATTTGTCATATTACAAGTACATCCTCTACTGTGAACTTCATAATACCTTTATTCTGATATATTACATTTTTAAAATTTTTCTCTCTCAAGCAACAAAACAATAATTTTTTAAAATTAAATTAATTTTTTTTATTATTTGGGCTTGTTTATTTTAATAATTTATAATAATTCAAAGTTATGTTTTATGAGATATTTTTATTCATACCAAATTTGATAATTGTGAATGTTACACTCATCTTCCTTAGTATCGTAAAATGCAACGTTCTCATATAATTCCTATCATTTCTTCAAAAGATTTCTATTGATTTGGTTACATTACTATGTAATTCTAAATCTTCAATTATGTGACCTCAACATCATTTTTGTATAAGTATGCGACATTGTTTCAATTTAACTAATTTAATTTTTAATATTAGTTAGTTGATGTTAAAATAATAATTTATTACTTTTCTATTCCATTTTTACTTTAGAAATTCGTAGTAATTTCAAATGAGGTATGATCAAGTTGAAGCAAAAGTAATTAGATCCATCCCGGTATGCTATATTTAATTCAATATCTTGTTTTGTTTTATTTAGGTAATTTATTTTCAATGATTTTGATATGCTTTACAAGACCTATTGATTTATATCATGTTTGGATATTGAGCAAGTTACACAATATCTGTTTTTTTATCTAGGAATGCAAGTTTCTTATGTAATTTATTTCATTCTCTTAAATTATTAATTTTTATTTTTTTGTTACTATGTAACTCTAAATTTAATCTAACATGATTTAAAACTCACTTTAACTTTTCTATATGTATTACTTTATTTTTTCTCATTTATTCATT
Source organism: Vanilla planifolia (assembly GCA_023846275.1). NCBI lineage: Eukaryota > Viridiplantae > Streptophyta > Magnoliopsida > Asparagales > Orchidaceae > Vanilla > Vanilla planifolia. The sequence goes on along the minus strand of JAIUJO010000325.1, from coordinate 222,167 downwards.
AATATATATTTTTCAATACCAAAGTAAAAAAATTTTCTTATTTATGGTTATTTAATATGGTAATTAACAAAAATTTCAAATGAGATTTGTTTAAAATGAAACTAACTTTTTTTCTGTCACCTAGATGATCTCTATTAATTAAGCATTCTTGTCTACTTTTTACGCATTTTATTTTTTTCATATTTTGGCATGTTCTATGAGTTATTTTTATTCGTACAATATGTGATGAACGATGATGTTATATTGGAATTCCTAAGTGTCTTGGAATGTGACATTCTGGTAAATTAGTCTCCTTAATATATTTCACATTAATTTTGCTATACTATTATCAAAACTAAATGTTCTCTCATTTGATGATTGCATCATTTTTATTTAGTAATGTTATATTGCTTCAAGCTATCTCATTTTACATTTATTATATATTTACTTATTATTCAAGAAATAAAATATTATTATTTATGCTTAGTTATTTTGATAATTCATAATTAGTCTAAATAAGGTTTGATTGATTTGTAACAAATGTTGTTGATAAATTTTTGTGTGATTCACCTAATTAAATACATATTTAGATATTATTTAATATTCTATTTCCTAGAGTTTTGTTAAGCTTTATGACACATTTTGATCCATAATTTTTTTCATCACATGATGTAATCCTTAACAATATTTGTATGTCAAAATTGTACCTATGCAACTTATCGCATTCTTGAAAATATTTCACTTTGATTTTTTGATATTACAATGTAATGCTAATTCTCTTATCATGTATCGTTTACATCATTTTAATTTTGTTCTTTTACATTACTTTAATTTTCCTCTATTCAGTTTTAATATATATTTACTTAAAATGAGCATAATAGGTAGCTTTAATCAATGCAAACTTGCATTGCTACTTCACAATAACTTTAAAGGTGTAGTGAACAAGATTAAACAAACATTGTCAAACATTGCTTAATGAGCTCTATCGAATTCAATATTTATTGTATATTTTCAAATTTCATTTTTATGTCTTGATCACGCTATATAAAATATTTTGAATCATACAAAATTTAATGATCAAGAATGTTGCACTCAAAAGAAATCAAATGTTGTTAGACTTGCCTAGATAAGCTTTCTCTATTTAGATATTTATTTTTAGACTTTAAAATTTTTTTTTTATTTTAGCACATTTTTTGAGATATTTTGAATAATATAAAATTTTACAATTAACTAATGTGAACTTAATCTATTTAGTACCATACAATGCAACTTGGCTACATTGGTTTGAGACTCTATTTCTTCTATCATGTGAAAAATATATTTTTTGATTTTTATTTATTTTTTTACATTCCATTTATTTAGTTTTTCTTTATTCATTTTTAATTTATAATTTCTTCATTTTGAGATAACAATTAACTTTACTTTGGCTTATTTACATTAAAAAATTTCCATAACTACAAATGTAGTTCAATCAAGATGAAACAAACATTATCATGCCCATCTAAAAAGATTTTATCCATTTGAATAATCATCTCAATATTTCAAAATAATATGCTTTCTTATTATGATCCACATTTTAAGTTGAATGTTGATTGTCATTTGATAATTGATGATCGTATACTAGATCTTCTTAGTATCCATGAATATTTTTTTCCTATATAATTCAATTCATTTTTTCTTATCACTAAATTTTCTTTCATTAGAGTCTCTTATTTATTATTTTTGTTACCTTGATCTCACAATATTTTAGAAAGTATCTTTGTTATATAATTACCTTATTTCTTCTAAAGTTTTGCCCTTTAATATTGTTACATTTTTATGTAACACTAAATCTCATTTCTTGTGACTTTTAAGTCCCCTTTGATTAGCTGTCATATATTTCTTCATTCTATTTCACTTCAGTTTTGTTATATATATTTACAAATATAGAAAAATAATTTATTATTGTTTTTTCTCTTATTTATTTGCATAAATCATAGTAATTATAAACAATATCTGATCCAAACAAAATAAAACATTGCACTAGTGTCGATATGCTCTATTGAATTGAATATTATTACTAATATTTTGAATTATTTAATTTTTTATGCTATTTGAATTTTTATGACAATGTTTAATTCCTATTAATTTGATGTTTACACAAACCTGCACTAAATCTTTTTAATATATAGGAGTGCAACTTTTGAATAAATGTTTTATTTATTTCTTGAAATGTTTTATTTTTGTTTAGATATATTATTATCTAACAGTAAACCTCCTCTCATATAATCTTTAAATTTCCTTCATTTGGTTGTACTAAAATGCTTTAATTTAATTTATTTTTGTTTTAATATATATTTATTTACTATTAAAGTTTTAATTTTTTTATTTTTCTCTTTGTGTTTGTAATTCGTTGAAATTTAAAATGGCATCTTATTGGGATGAGCAAATATCATTAGGCTATTTTTCACTGTGTTGTAACCAATGAACAAGTTATTTTTGTATTTTTAGAATATTTTATTTTAGTAGAGTTTTTTCATCCTTTATGAAAAATTTAAATTGGCACCTTATTCTATAATGAGGGTCATGAACTCAATCTACTTAGTAACTTAAAATACATGTTTTTAGTAGAATTCATCTCAATTTTTAAAATATTTTTCCTTAACATAGTTATATTATAATGAAAGTCTAATTTTCATCTAAATTAAACAATAAATCACTTTGACTTGGTTACATTATGTTTCTTTAATTTATCACATTTTGTTTTATTATGTTTTTACATAATATTAAAATAATAATTTATATTTATTAATGCTTATACAATTTGATAACTCACTGTAGTCCTAAATAGGGCACATTCAATATTAATTAAACATTGTCGAACTCTTTTTGTATTTTTAGTTATTTTATTTTTCAATTCTTTGACTTTATTTTACAAGAAATTCTAATAAATATATTATTTAGCAATGAACAAGGTCAAAGTCCACCTCCTTTGTATCAAAGAATCTAACTTTCACGTTTATTTTATCTCATTTTTTCAAATGTTTATTTTAATTTGGTAAAATTTCCAAGTAGCTCTTGTCCTCTTCTCACTTGACCATTACAATGCATTTATTATGTTATATTACTTTATTTAAATTTATCTTATTTTAGCTTTAAGTTATATTTACTTAATGTAAAAAAATCAACTATTACTTATTCTTGCTTACTATAACAAATTATAGCAATATATAATGAGATAAATATTCCATGATATATTTTTTTGATACTTTAATTTCCAAGGTTTTTTTGGCTTTAATAGACATTTCTATTCTTTTCTAATTTGATAGAGGAGAATCATATACTCAATCTCTTTAATGTCTTGGAAATCGAGATTTATGTGTAATTTAGTCAATTTCTTAAAATTGTTTGCTTTCGTTAGGTTATGTTACTATTCGACTCTTAATCTACATGCGGTTTTTATATCGTTTTAATTTTCTTATAGTACATTACATCAACTCATCTCATTTCTATTTAAATATATGTTTAGTTAATATTAAGTTAGTTATTTAGTTATGTTTATTCTTATTTACATTTGTAACTAATAATAACAACAAAGAAAGATTAATCGAGATAAAATGAGAACCATTGGGTTCGTCTTGATAAGTTTTATTGAATTAAATATTTGCTTTTTTATTTTTAAATATTTTAGTTTAAAAAACTTTGGCATTCTTTAAGAGAAATTTTTATTCAAGCTATAGTTAACAGTCAAAAATGTCATTGGAGTCATCTCAATGAGCTCTATTTAAATAAATATATTTTTATATTTTTGAAGTTCTACCTTTCAACTTTTTTTGCTCATCTTACAAAGACATCACTATTCATATCTGATTTTTTATTGAGAATGTTACTCTCAATTTTTTAACACGTTGCACTCCAGTCTTTTCATTCAATGTATGTCATTTCTTTTTAACGTTTTTTTCATTTAGTCAATATTACAATGAATCTTTAAATCCATTCTTATGTGAGATTCACATTACTATCATTTGGTTGTATTACAAAACATCAATCCATTTCATTTAATCTTAAAATATAATAATTGAAGACAAAATAAATATTTTTTTCTTTATACTTATTTAGTTTTGTGGTTTATAGAAATTCCAAAAGAGCTCTGATGGAGATGTAACCAATGTCATTGATCTCTTGTGGATATGCTACTAGTGTAACTTAAATTTGCACAAATTTTTTAAATTGTCAACAAACAATCATTTTGTGATCAACATAATACGTCTACTAAAAATTATTGCAAATATTCACATTTACATTTTATTATTTTTGTTGCTAGATCATGTTTTAGGTTGCCTTAATATTACATGATAAAATATTCTTGACCAAGACTTAACATAGGTTATTAATTCTCATTGCACAATATGGTCTTTTGCCATCATATTGAGTAGTGTACACCAAAAATGTTTAGAGAAAACATAACCTTATCACATTAATTTTAGATGCATTTAAATGGTTGATTTAATCAGGACACACATTTTTGCTAGCAAACTTTAAGGGTGTAACAATAACTAGACATATTCATATGATAAATATATCATGCATATATGATAATGAAACAGTTTTATTCAAGCTCATTAAATTACTACTCATATATTTTGTACTTGTATAGTATGTAACCTAGTTGTGGAACGAGATATTAATATGTTATGGCACTCATATAAAAGCTAACTAAAATGTCTACATATGTTGTAATATGTATTTCTTTTAAGCTAACATAAGACTATATTAATACAAAACCAAAACAATCCAAGTTTTACGTAATATTAAGTATGTATCATGAGAGAGAATAAGATGTGTATTTGTATGACATAAGCTTCCTATACATAAGATGCTGGAAATCATCTTTAAGTGAACATAAAAGGCCCATAGCTTGCCTTGCACGACTAATGCCTTTGCAGTTAACAAAAATTCAGGGAACAATTGCACTTGTAAAATGAATATGCCTTAGTTATAAGACACATAGAGCTTAACTTTTCCACAACACATTTAATACGAAAAAAATATCATCTAATTATGATAATGAAAGTCACACTTTTCCATTAATAATAAATGAATAACATGTCCTGACTCAACATTTTGACGACCTCAATTTTTATTATCAGTGCATGATTTTTACAAGAAAAAATAAGATTCTTCTTTTCTAGAACATGATGCATGAAATGAAATGGTAATGCAAACTGCCACATAAAATAGAACATTAGATTTAAACGTTTTAATTGTGTTATTTCTTTGTAAAATGGGAAATTTTTGATAATGTTTCTTCTCCAAGCATCGAAGCCTTTCTCCATTATTTAACTTAGGACAACCAAATACTTAAAACTACATTTGCACAAATCTCAACCATGCGTCAGTACCACACAACTCGGATTTGTGATTAGCGTCCTTGTGGTTAGAACTAGATTTTGTTCATTAGACAATAGCCTTAGGTCATTCAATTGTTAAAGGATTGGCATCAAAAATAGAATCTAATTGTCTAATAGATAATTCAATAAACTTGACAGCTCTAGTAGTAGTAGTACACTTCTTCTCTCTAAGTTAATATCTAATCAAATTGAAAATTGACAATCATAGCACTATCTAATGGGCTTGTTCACAACGGTATTTCAAGAAATATTGGTAATTTTGTTATTAATGAAATTCCTGTCTAATTACATTAGGTGAGTGCACAAAGTGATACTGATATTTATATATATATATATTAATACTAAATTTTTGGTATTTTGAAATCATAAATTTAAATGTATTATTTTTTTTAATCCAAGATTTTAATAAATGAGATAACTGTTATAACCTTATTATGCTTCATTACTGCATTCCATGGTAACCACATGGCCTTGCTTAACCAACTACATGTATATAAATTGATGGACATGCAACTTAAGAAAATCTCACTAATTTTCCATTGCAGCAAATATATTGATCCATTGTACGTCTTACTAGAAGCCATAGAGTTACAAAGCATCATTAGGACTTTGGAGTGGCATATTTGTCTAATTCATTGAGATGAACCAATTGTTAAGCAAGAATTGCACTATTGATTGGGTAATATATCATAATAATGTAACGCTACAAAAGGTGAGTCATTGATGTACAGCCTCGCTCTAAAATAATATTACTTATTTAAGTTAAAACACCTATCTAATATATGTAAACACAATTATATTCATAAAACAATTGGAAATTGTGTCTTTATGTTCACAATAAGGCATGTTTGGTTCATGTACGACTTAAAAAAAGGTTCACTTCCTTCATAGTTTGCAAGATATGTGAAGATTCAACTACTTCAAAATCAATCCCCATGGCAATCAGTTCCTTCTTTTTTTTCGAATTTCCACGTGTTCATTTTGGGTAGGGAAGAGTAGAGTTATTACATACATAAAACATAAGCCCCTTCACCCGTTAGTTTGGCTCATTCCTTTGTCAAGACAATTAATTAAAATTTTATACCTTTTCCATTATGGCTCATCATAACTTGAGGACTTGAAAGCCACTTTGTGCAATAAGAGATCTCTTTGTTCTGCTAGTTTATACTATTGGGTACAAAAAAAGGGGTTCAAGTGGGGGATAGACTTTGTAGATAAAACATTTTCAAGACTAATTTGTCTGAATAGCTAACCAAAGGTATAAAAAAATACATGTTTACATGGTAGTACGAAGAAAATATAAAGAGAAAGAAAAGGTTACTTCTATAATCCATCTTAAGTTGCTTCAAGTCTACCCTCAAACCATCTTCTGTTTTGCTTAATCACTTTCTAATCTACTTATCAATTTTTGGAGAAACATTTGTAATATTCTTAAATTCTAACTACTCTTAGGATACTTATTTCAAGAAAATATTGTTAGGCTTTACAATACTTATTATGAGGTAAAGCAACTATTGGAAAGACATAAGCTTGTTTAGGTAGTTTAATTTAATCATGGACCTACATATATGCTAAGCCAAGACACTAGAAACAAATGCTAAAACATTGGACTGAGGAAACCCTACATTACCATCTTAAAAAAATCATATAATAGTTCCTTTAGAATGGCCTACAACATAGTCTTGATAAAATTCTACATGATTGGCTCAATAAAATCCTACAATATTGGCCTAATAAAATCTCATAGCACTAGCTTGATAAAACCAAGTTACAAAAACTATAAAATGTCAATAATAGGATAAGAAAAAAAATTAAAAGTTTAATATAAAGTTTAAAACAAAATTATAAAATAAAAATGGGACATAATAATTTTACTAAAAAAATGTAAATGTGATTTGCATTTTTTTTTCAAGTAATTAGGTATAAAAACTTGTAACTAAGCTCATTTTAGAATAGATACGTCTTTGGATGAGATTGTCCTTGATTAGAAATATTGAACACCATTTCACATCCTTCTTATAATTCTTTCAATTTAGTATCTACTTTTAACACTATGTTTGGATGCATTTAAATAGTCCTTTCCAAGCTTCCAAATGGCTCAAGGCCTCTTTTTATTGGCTATGACACAAACATGTGAAAACTAATTGTTCGAAGATTCTAAACTAGCACTACTTGTATAATTCACAAATAATGCAAATACAATAGTATACAAATTCACTTTCTAGACTAATAATACTTCTATAATCCATCTATCATAAAACTATGATTTTATACAATTTCTTACTTATCAAAAGATCATCTTATATCAAAAAGAATCATACAAATATGAATAAAAAATCTTCTTTATGCCAAAATTATTAACTTTTAAGAAAATTTGTATGATGAATGATTACTAACTATAATGCTTCTTAAAATATGCTTATTCTTACGTGTTATAATATATTGTATTCAAATGTTAAGTTAGTTATGCTCTTGTTACACAAACGTTCATTTGATTTCCCATATCTCAAACTATCACTACTCAACTATGATAGCTGCATTTGTATGTAAAGTACATCAAACTTATATAACACATCAATTCCACTTCATATATAACATCACTTAAAATTCAATTTCTAGGCAAAACAATAGTGCATTAGGATGATAATGAGTATGATTGACAAAGGAAGAGTATAGGAAAAAAAAGCCTATATGAGTTTTTATAGGTAATTTTGTACAAGTGTAGTTGGTACAAGGTTTGCAATCCTCACCCAATCTTCGTTCTATTTCTATTCTAACTCAGCAAAAAATGACGTATAGAATATTTATGTAGACTTTCTAAATAGTATACGTACCATGAATGGAACTACAAAAATGAAAAAATGGGTTAAAAAATTTTTAAGCACGTCCACTTAGTTCTCATTGAAACCTAAATATTGCTAAAACTTTCCTACATTCTTTAATATTGTATTATTAATGATAATGATTCAATAATGATCTTATCGAAGAGATGCTTTATATTATTATTCCCCTAGTGTTAATTATAGTTTGAACCCCAATACCATTGTTAGAATTGCTTGAGTTAGTTAATCAAGATCTCCACATAAATAACCTATTAAACCTTGTGGTGCTTCATTTGAAAAATTTAATGAAGAGTAAAGGTAAATAAGCAACACAACATTTTTGTTGTCATCGTAGAAGTGGGGCGATGACCATATGCAAAATAATTTTTTTTCTAGGAAAAAATTCTATTATTTGAAATATGATTACAACACATAAGTTGTGTGACAAATGTTTCTCAAGATTCTCATAAAACCAATATTCTGCAAAAAAAAATGGTTACTATTGAACTACTTTATACCAATTGGAAATTCTTATTATAATTCTCCATTTGAATGTGATATCAATCCCTAGTGAATAATGATTTGGTCCCTTTTTTAATTGGTGTGCTTGATTGTCCTTGTCTGATATCTCTCTAATGTGAAAGGTAAAGTACTAAAACTATTTGTCAACAAACTTACCTAATGTGCATATTACTATGGAACTTATTTGTTAAAGTCAATTAGTTTGGCATCTGATTCACATGGAGTTCGACCTAAGTTTCTTAGCAAGCAGTTACTTCATGTTTGGCTCTTTAATTATTTTTATCAGTGTAGTTGTATGCTTTAGAGTTGTACTGGTTTAATTAAATAATTACTCTAGGAAGTTGATCACTATAGATTAGCCATATATGATTATTTGTAGAATCGATTAGTATCTACTCCGTTTGATATCTGAACAAATTAGTCTAAATGGAGGTGTGAGTGCATAGAACCCCTTGTGAACATACTATATCAGTGGCACATGAAATCATAAATGTTTAAATACTGTATAAGGGATGGACAAATAAGACCAATTTAGAGAACATTTTAGTTTGAGGTGAACCAAAGTATTGTCCAACCTAAAATTTGATATTATCCTAATTATCCAATCGAGCATTGTCACAACAAAATCCTTGTTCAAGTAGATATTCAATCATTCACTTGTTGTGAATATGCAGAGTCACACACATTCTAATTGAATTAATGCTTTGATGTGCTGAGGAAATTTGTCGGTGCTCCAGTTACCTGTGTTATTGAAATTTGTAGCAATTTTCATTGGAGAATGAACTATGATGTTGGCTTCTATTGCCTACAAGCTTCATTTAAAATTGAATTATTGTGATACCTTATTTGTTCAAGTTCTATTAGCCTCGAATATATGTTAACATAACTTATGCTAATTCTATAAGAGTCCTTGTTATCCATGCCAAAGGTTATGAAACAAATCTTTTGCTCAAAACACAAACATAAGCATTTTTCAACAAAATGAAATGTGACATCAAATCTACTACTTTTTTCATTTTGGCTAAGTGAGGCATAAAATTGTTTATGTCTATAATCTATAATTATGGCTTCAACAAGCACACTATTTTTTTGTAGCAATACAATGATTATTTTCCTTGAAAGGGTTGGCTATTGATGTTTCCAAAGTATTTTGAATATAGTTAACCTCCCCTTGTTGAAATGATGGATATAATCCCAATTAATAAATTAAAATATTTATCTAGGTTTGACAAATAAATGAATGGAAGATGAATGTTTTACAACATTAATTTTTTATATTGCAAATGATTTGTTATGTTCTTGCATTAACCTCTTCATAGATCTTTTTTGTCACCTTCCAAATATTCAAGTATCTCAAAAGTGGTATGTCTTACATTGTTTCCTTAAATGCAAATCTCTTAGGAAAGTTTTGCATCCTTTGTTTTAATGTTGTAATGAAAGAAACCTTCCTTTGAAAATGAATCCAAATTAACTTTCCATTAAAAGCCTATGTATGTCTAAAAAATCTAAAAGCAAGATCAACTATATCCTCCTTTAGATAATAAAGAATATTTCGGATCAAGATGTAGAACTTCTTGGACTTATTTGGAAACGTAGCAATTTGTTAGTGAAATGCAAAGTAGCATTGACATCTAAGTTGGATATTTAGAATCCCATGTCATCTTAAAAAACATATTCATTAGTGCTTTCTTCTGAATTTCCTTCCATGTAGATTTAGGGCTGAACAAATGCTAATTCTATTATTTCCAATAAATGAAACAAGTTACTTTTGAAGTATTTGTAACGCCACATTCATCACATCTACCTATAAGTTTTATTTTGCCATCAACTTCTAATTCTTTTTATTGCATAATCCTATGTAATCTCATTTAGACTTCTTATACTTTACCAATTTTCCTCTATTGGCTAACATAATTTTTCCCATTTCAACCAATGATGTAAAAGAATGCTAACATTGTCCTCACACAAATTTGTGTTCAACATCAACTCTAGCCTATGAATCGTATGATTTAGATGGTGAGTACAAAATCACCAACCAAAATTAAAATGCTTTCTTTGTCTTCAAAGCTCTTAAAATATAATTTCACATTCCTCCAAATTGTCTTCAACTTATTTAATTTATTTGAATATATCTATAATGTGTTTTGTTCCAATATCTTAGGATATACTTTAAATACCTCTGTTTAAATGCCAATACTTTCATTGTAGTTAAGAGAAATTACCTTTAGTTCTTTAAAAGTCTAGCGGAAATTTTGACTAATAGTACACATATTTTGGAGCCTTTATTTCTTAGGTCAAATTTTTTGATGTTTCATCAAATGTACTAGCATGAGAGTGTGATAAAAAACCATTTTCATTAAAGGATAAACTTTTGTAGTTCAAAGAAGGTTCATCTAATCTCTATTAGTTCAAAGCCTATCTAACCTTTTCCAAACCCCTGTCTCTATCCATCCACCAACCCAGGTGTTATAAGATCCCATGAAGAATAATTGTAAGAGCTTATATATGTTAATAAAACATTTGAAATATTGTAGGGCTTTTAAGTATGGGATTGAGCTACACAAATATTTTGTTATCAAAGTAATCAGATTAAATTATCACCAAACCAACTATGGGAGATTCATATTTTCATTACTCTTAGTTAGTTGCCTAATGAGCCCATGTCTCTAGTAACATATTAAATGCCATATATGTAAAAGTACAATATATATTAGACTAAGATGTTTGATCTTAATCCTATAAGTTCAAATACTACTCTCCATTTTAAATGTTGTCACAAATAAATTTTTCATTACCAAGAATGAAATAAGTTTTTAGGTATATTCCATGAAGCGTTTGAAACCAACTAAACTTTTATCGTCCAATAATTTACTTGTCCCATTGGTTGGAATAGAATCACTAGTAAAACATTATGCACCATGAATCAATGTTTCATGCATGCCATAGATTTGTACTTCAAAGTGCCATTGATATTCCACTAATCCATAACATTCTTTGCTATACTCTAAGTTTTTTCCTTGAATTGGAGTGGAGTAGTCCTACTTTATATAAATGAAAAGTTGTTTGTGAACTCTCTCAAAATTTACTAAAAATTTTTTTCCTTTCTAATCTAAAATGCATACTTTATTTATTTTTGGCTTAGTGACCTTAAAGGTAAAAATGGGTACTCTAGGCCTATCATTTGGTAATAGATACGTCGTCCAACTGACTTAATAGTTGTCTACTTACTATCAATTTATGCTAAATGACCAAATCATTGTCAAGGAATGTAAAGTTTTATGCATTATTTCTATTGTATTTTCCTGCTAAATTTTGCCTCGTGATTCCTAAGTTAGAAGTTATTATACTCCAGTTTTTTTTTCTTCTATTAAATAGCCATATTAGTTTGATTCCCTATTCTACTTTTATTTTCTTTTCCTATTTTTTCAAACTATACTTCTTATATCTTAATCATCTTATCATCTTCAACCTTTAACTTTGAAACACTTGTCCCAAAAATTTGCTTTCCTGTAGCAATTAGGTGGCCTTCTTGGTAATAATGAGAAGAATGACGATAATTTATCACACTCAACCACATGCCAATTAAGAATTGAGAAACAACCTTCATCATTATTTTAATTCTCCTTAGTTGTTCTTTAAATAGATAAACATCAAAGTAGACCTTTGCTACATATTCAATGGTAAGTTTTAATGTGGATGTATCTATTTTCATTGATTTTTCAATTTTAGTGGCAATTTAGAACAAAGTAAATTTATTGAACTAATGAATGGCTGAGTTCTCGAAGAAAAGCTAGACTATTGCCATGGATGATTCCTTATTGAGACGAAAGATTTGAAAATATTTGAAAAGAAACATTTGGTATTCCATAGTTCGTAATGAGTGGTTTATATTGCATCGAAGAAGATAATCTTTTGTTTTAATTTACTGTAACTTGTGTTGTGTCCAGAGCTACATTTTTCACCTTCTCTTCAAAAATGAACAAATGCATCACTTTATAAAAAGCTTTCAAACTTGGCCTCCTAAAAGAAAAATTCCTAATATGTGCCAATTTGAAATATTCTAATCTCTAATTAACATTCATAGCCTCAAATATTATTTTATGTTATCTGTTGTACAAAGAAAGCATTTTAGTTTTGGTTGGTGATTTTGTACTCACCCCATCAACACATTAGTAATGATTAAGGGGAAAAGGAACCCAAACCCCCACCATTCTAGCCTAAATATAGCTTGGCATTCATAATTCAAATTAAGAGCTTACTTGATGTTTAAGAATGTGCTAAACTATGTAGGCGTCCCATAAAACAATTATGCCCTATAGAAGAATGATCATTGATATAGTATAAAGCAATTTGCTAGCGTCGCCTCTCACACCACCATCCTGGCCCTTCTCTGCCTAGTCCTTATGTCAATCCTTATCTCCCCATGTCCCAATTCCAATCAAAGATGAAATGTTACGAAAAGGTAGAACACAACTTTCCTTAAACAAAACCAAGGGTTGGCTTATATTGCATAATCAAAGGAAAATGAGCAACCAATAAAAATCATCTTTAATTGTATAAACAATTTATTTTTATTTGTGGTAGTACATATATTGATTTCTTTTTTTCACTTGAGATGAAGACTAAATGTGGAAAATATCTTATGTTGCATGAAGATTACTTAAACGATGAGGAGGATGATTAAATCTTCAATCACAACTAAATCATTTTCTTTCATAGAAAAGCATGGTTCTCCTTGAAATATGATTGCCAATATGAAAAATATTTCAAAGAAATAATGTGATTAATTGACCATTACCAATGGCCATAAATTGCAAATTTTGTTCAAACATAACTAGACATTAAAGACAAATTGGAACGATACTTATAATTTATCTGGTCTAAAAGCAATGCATTTCCCTTTATTTCTTTGATTTTAATGACATATTGATGCATTTGACTCAACATACCATATGCCAATGATTGATGAGCCATAGGTGAAAAATGACTCTCATACATAATCCTTTACTCGAGGGCTTGGTTATCCACTTTGCAAATGCTAACAATAAGTTCATTACATTAGAAGATATGTACTCACATCAAGTCAAGGTTTTGCCAACTTTCTTATTTCAAATTTACAATTATTATTAATTAAATTTGTTTAGTTAATGAATGTATATATTCTTAGGAGATGTCAGAGGAGTACTTTTTATTAGGATCTAATAAATGTATGCATCATGATTATTATCCTGTTGTGATATATTGGTGTTGTGCCCTGATTTAATTATTAATAACAAACGAATGCTAAATCATTGTTGTTACAACATTTTTGTGAACTTATTTTCAATTACTAAATGCTAAGAAATTGATAAATTTAGATTTATATAAATTTGTATTACTAATTAATAAAATGGCAATTATTATTTACCAAAAAAGCTAAATTTAATATTTTTAAAGGGCCATCATTTTTTAAATAAGAGAAATAAATTAAATAATATATAACATTGAGTAATATCATTAATACTAATGATTAACTTTTTATTATTGTCCTTTAACATTCAAAATTTTTTTTTTGTTATTAAAATAAATTTATTTTCATTAATTATATTTAAAAATATGATAATAAAAATTAAATTTCATAACATTTTTTTATGAAACTTGTTAACAATTATTAATGATGTTATTTAAAAGTAGTACATTTTTTCTTCAATAATATGTAATTATAATCTAATGATAAGATTAATAAATGATAACTTAAATGATGAATTGATTTTATTGTTATGTTTTGTATGCTATAAAAAATCTTTTGTAAGAGAAAAATTTTTAACAACTATGGATAAGTCAATAAGTATTTCATTCATGCGAAAACTTTTCATCCATAATTATGATATTAAAATTCTAAACTAATTTGGAAATGTATTTCTTGATAATTAAAATAAAATCCTATTGTCATTTATTTTTAAGAAAATGGGTATAAAAACATTCTTTGTTTTATGTCATTTTTTTGTTATTATAATTATGCTAATCATTATTTGTAAAAAAATAAAATTTATTAACTGATATCCTTTATGCAAAGTTGTCATTTTATTCTCTATCATTTGTTATTTTTTTAATATTTTGTACATATTAAGATGTGTTTTCTAAAATGTTAAAAATTCATATTTTTGGAGTTTGGAATTATAAGTGAAATTAATCATTTTCTTGTTTTTATGTATTATTATTATTTAAAAAATACATTTCAATGGTTAACCTGACTAACTTTTAAATAAAAATGATCACTAAGAACCATACAATTAGAACATGATTAAAATAATTTTTAAGTGTGTATTCTTCTTTAATTTTTTCATAATTCTAATTTAATTGTATATCAAAAAACATCAAACAATATTAATGAAATTATTGTAGTGAGTATTTTGAATAAAAAGAAAAAGATATTTAAAAGAATTAGCATAACATAATAATAAGAAAAATAAAAGTTGACAAACAAAAAGAACTACAAGAAGGAAAAATGAAGAGAATAAGATGAGCAATCTATAGAATTAAAACAAAATGTTCAAAGAATATTCAAAAGGGAAAGCATTAAGAAAAAATTTAGAATAATAGCATTAAGAATAATAATAAAAAAAGAAAAATGAGAATTTTTTTTAACTAATAATTAATTATTTGAAAGTTTATTCCTAGTTATTCATAACGATAATAATATTTATAATAATTATCTTCCAAACTTATGAGTCTAGTTTATGTATAATTTGTTATTTTATAATTGTTCTAATAATTTTTATTATTTTGAAAGTTATTAACTTTTTTTATTTTTTGTTACAATTTTACATAATATATATTTTGACTATTATGGAACTTAAAGTATAAGTTAATTAAGAAAATAGTTACAAATATTATATGAAGTTCTATTAACTAATTTTAAAATAATTATAATACATTAAATAATTTGATATATTTATTAATTATTTGTATGCTTACCTTAATTTTAGTTAATTTGTAAATTAAGTCCATTTCAAAAAGAATATTTTTCATGTAATATTGACTTTATTTGAAGATTTGTTTTTTCATCTTAATGAAACTATTTATGATATTTAAAAAACGTTTTTTTAAAAAATAATTAAAAAAATTTTAGTCAAGTTTTCTAATTTTTTTTCTTTATTAGTATTTTATTTATTTTGATTTTTATTCATTTAATTCAAATTATTTTTTATTTTTTTTCTAGTTTCGCATTTTCTTTTTATAAATTGATGACAAATATTTTGAAAGAAACTATAAAGTTATTAGTGATAAAATGGTAGATGAAAAAAGAGAAGAAACAAAGAAGTGAGACAAAAGAGAGATGAATGTGACATACAAAGAGTTAAGAGAGTGACAACATAAAAAGTAATAAGTAGAATAACAAAAGAAATGGAATGCAAACAGAAAGAGGGAGTAGGACTAAATGAAAAGAAAAAAGAACAAGGTGAGAGAGAGTGAGGGGTTGTTGGAGTAAGATATACTCTTTTAAAAGAAAAACTAAAGAGATTAAGATAAGAAAAAATTAATAAATGAGATAAAAGGAGTTGAGATAGGGTTGTAATGAGGAAAGAGAGAGAGAAGGGAATGAAAGGAGTGAGAGGAGAGTTAGAGATAATGATACAAAGAAATTAAGAGATTATAAAAGACTATGAAAGAATGGTGAGAGTAACAGTGATTGTAATAGAGAGAAAAGAAAGGAAGACGAGATGGAAAGAAGAGCCAAGCGGAGACAAAGCTAGAGATGAGAAAAAAATTTGGTGATATTGATGGAATAAAAGATCAATGATGGGAAATCAAGTACAAATGATAGATTTTGTGTTTAGTAAAAGAGAAAAGACACAAAAAGTTTGAGGCAGAGAAAAGATAAAAGGGAAAAGGGTCACAATTGGAATAGTTAAAGTGTGAAGGGAGTACAGAGTTGATAAAGAGAGCACAAGAGGGACAAAGTGATAAAGTAAAATATGAAAAGATATGCAGAAGAGAGAGATTTAGAAATAGAAAGAAAGATAAGGAGTCAAATATTGTTATTGATTGGCAGATATGGTTAATGATAAGGAAAGAGAAAGATTGAGAGTAACAAAAGAGAAAGAGAGTAAAGTAGATGATAGAGAGAATGACATAATAACAATGGATAATACAATTATGAAAGTAAGGGAAAGGATAGATAAGATAGAAATTTAGCAAGTGGAGTAAAAGAAATGATTTACATCATTATAAAAAAGTCAAAAAAAAAAAGGAAAAAGAAATGAAGCTCAAAATAGAGAGGCGTAGAGAGAGTAAATAGAAATACAAAAAGTGAATAGAATTTATTGAATGAGACATAAAGAAAGGTAAGCAGATAGAGATATTTAGAAGTGAAGAGAAAGCACTAAAAGATAAAAGAATGAAAAGAAATGTTGAAAGTATTGGTAAGCTTTACATTGAAATAGTATACAAAAAATAATCAAGTTAGATCAAGAATGGGGAGAGAGAAAGATGATAAGTTGATTAAGAAGGGTGATAAATATGGTTGAAGAAAGAAAAAGTGGAAAATAAAATTAGTATGAAAGAAAGCATCATTGTGATGGGGATGAGACATATAAGAAAAAGAGACTACAATAGAGATAAAAAAAGTAAGAAATCATTTAATACTAAGAGAAAAGTGTGAGAGAAGTGGAGATAGATATAAGTGAGTGATAAGAGTGGGCAAAATTTTAATAAAAATAAAAGAAATTATCAATAGCAAAAGTAGAAGGAGATGGAGAGAAATAGACTATAAGGAAGGGTTAGATGCAATTATGAGATCATAAGAGAGAGAAATTAGTGACATAAAACAAAGTGAGAAGTAGTAGCATAAGAAAAATGAAGTGAATAAGGGGAAGGTTTAGAAGGTGAGAGAAAGAAACAAGGAAGTGAGGAAGTGTGAGGGGTCATAAAGATATATGAAGACAAAAGCAATGAATTCGATTTAAACGGCCACAAGAATAAGTTAGACTCATATAAATAGATAAAGAAAGAAAATGCAAGGTATAGCAGAAGAGACTACGAGATAGGTAGAGGGACATGAACTTGATACAATGAGAGCTAGAGATTTAAAAAATTTAGAACTACAATTATTCCTAAAATTAATGTTTAAATAAAGGCTAATAATAATTTTTTTTTATAACTAGATTAAATAATATTAATTATTTTAATTAAGACATAATAGATTGCTTAAATTATTTTTATTGTTGATTA
>JAIUJO010000325.1:145702-203568 GCA_023846275.1 Vanilla planifolia | reverse complement strand
AAAATTAAAAACAAACGTCTCAAACATGAAATTATAAAAATAAGAAAATAAAAAAAGGAGAAAAATAAATTGATATTATTAATTAATAAACTACATTACGAAACTTATTTTATATTATTAATAAAAAATAGTCATTATTTCTTTGTCGATTAAATTACAATTTAATATTTGAGAGGCCTTGAAATTTTTTTGTTGTCAAATTCATTATTTTGTCACAATTACTAGATATAATTATAAATGTATTTTTGTTACTAGTTGTTATAATTACTAATTCTAACATAATAAAACTTATTGCTATTATTGTTACTATTTTAATTATTTTATCTTTATTATTTTTTTTATTTCATACTATTCTCAATATTTATGGCAAAGATAACTTTAATAATTAGTCAAATTAATTTCATAATGAAATTATTATTGTTATAAAAAATAAGAATTACATACTAAACACTACATACAACAATAACAATATTTTAACAATGTCTTTAACATTGGAAATATAATAATTAGAAATTGATATTCCTTGTATTTTAATTCCAATTTTTTAATTTTGAATTAGTATTTTAAAAATTTAAACAATATCATAGTTAAATGAACTATATAAATAATGAGGGAATTATAGAGATGTGCTATAGATGGGTGCCATAGAGATAACGAATTAATAACAGATAAAGGAATCACAGGATAAATGAGAGAGATAGGTAAGCAGAAGAGGTGAGAGAAATAAGAATAGAGATGGCCAATTGGTTGAGAAAGAAGGAAACAACCAAATAAAAAATGGCAAAATATGAGAATAATGGAAGATAAGGGGGAAGAGAAAGAGGGGATAAGGAAAGAAGGACAAGAGAAGGAATTAAAGAATTAAAAGAAGCAATGAAGTATAGAGATAGTAAGAGGGAGAGAGAGAGATTAAAATAATTATGAAATAAAAAATTGAAGGGAGAGGGTAAAAGAATTAAGAGAAAAAAGAGTGAATGAGCATTTATAGGAAGTGAAAGTAGGAAGACATAGAAAATAGTAAGAAGAGCATTAGGTAAATAGAATGAATGATAACGAGAGGGAGAGCAATCGAGAAATGACCCCTAAATCGAAAGTAGGAGGTAAACCAAAAAACAGAATGATAGATTTATGTTGGTGGACAAGTGCATATAGAGAGCTGTAGAAACTTATATGGGATGGGACAAACAACGAAAGAGATAAAGAACCAAGATAGAACAAGAAAGAAAAAATGAAACAGAAGGAAAAGTGTTAACAGATAGTGTAATGAAGAAGTGCAATGAGTGATGTCGGGAAAATATTCTGAAACATAGTGAAACAAAAAGGAGGGAAGAGATTAGAAGAGAAGATAACACAGAGAAGAGCATGGAGTGAGATGAAGAAGATTAAGCTAGGGACTGAATGAGATATAATGTGTGAAAGAGATTATAGATGAACAATAAAAAATATAGAAAGATTAAGAAAAATAAAGAGTGTAAGTGATTGAAAGGCAAAAATGTGTACTAAGAGATAAAAATGGATGGCATATAGAATGATAAAAAGAGTGTGATAGAAGATTTTTATAGGAGACAAAAAAGAAGAGAAAGTGGATGAGAGAGAAACCTAGTGATAGAAGAGAAAGATGGGAGTGACTTATAATTATGCGAGAAAGACAAGAAAAGGAGAAATAAATAGAAGTAAAAGTTAGGGAGAATAGATAGGATATAGAACAATAGAGGTAGAATAGAATAGGGAACTAAAAGAAATAAAGAGAAAGGGAGACTAGGACAGATAAAGATGTGGAGAATGGGATAAATTTAAAGATAGAAAAGATAACAAGATGTACAGAGAAGATGGAAGGGAAAATTGATAGACAATAGGGATAAGGATGGATTGGGAAAAGATTAGAGATATAATAAAAGAGTGCCAAAGATGTAGAGCAATAAAATGAGAAAAGAAAAGTCAATGTGGTCAAGTTGATAGATTTGTAAGAAAGTGGTCAATATGATAGTCAAACATAGAATCAAAAAAGATATAATTAATCAAATAAAGAGTGAAGACAATCAAATAAACATAAATTGATTCATGGATACCTTCAAAGTTCTATAGAAAAAAGTGATTAAAAGATAATTATAAACATAAGTAATGAGAGGAAGAGAAGGGTGATGCAGAAGACTTAGAAAGAGAGAGTGGAAAATAGAAAGATCAAAAAGAGAGAGAAGGAAAAGGAATAAATACTGATAAAAATGCAATAGTAAGACACATGTATTGATCAAGGTGCAGAGCGACAAAACACAAGAGTGAGAGAGATAAAGTGATATGAAGAGAGAAGGAATTAGATATATAGAGAGAAAGAGAGAGTAAGGATCACAAAAAAAGATAGAAAATAGAAAGAAGATGGACATTCAATTGAGGGACAGATTTGCTGACTGGAAGTTAGAAAAGAAAAAATAATAAACAAAAAGTAATGAGTGAGATATATACTTGATTAGGGAGATATAGATGCAAGAAAGGAATAAAAAAAGGATAGGTGAGAAATAAAATAAAAGTGGCATGGAACAGAAAGAAAGAATAGTGTTAGCAAGATAACGAGATTTTCAAAATAAGAAAGATAAAGTGAAAGAGATAAATAGAGATGAAACTCAAAGATAGAATAAAGAGAAAGGAAGAAGGAAAAAGAAGATTGTTGTGAGAGAAGATAAAGAAAGGAAGAAGGAGAGAGAATAAGAAATATATTAATGAAGAGATGTAGAAGAAAGGCATCAAAGATAGATTGAAGGGAAAGAGAAGAGTGGTAAGATAGCAAAAAGAAATATATGGAGGTAATATCAAGAAAATCAAAGAGTGAGTATAGTTGCAACATCACATAGATCATGTGAATGTTCTACTTAAAGGTGTACAAACTTTATTTTAATTATAGCAAAGCTCGTATTAGATTTAATTCCTTTTAAATTTCTTTGTCACTACCTTTGTTAGTTTGGTTATGTTCGACCAATGTTTATTATCATATTTTAGTTTTTGTCATACTTAATTTATTTTGCATTCAATTCATCTAATTATACTTTATTTTAACTTGTTTGCAAGTTAGCTGGAAGTTCTTCAAGTATTTTATGCATAAATTTCAATTTTTGCAATTGTTTTAATAGTTCAAATTTTTGCTAATGAAAAATTTGATTAGATTGACTTAAATTACTCTTTATGACTATTTCTTTCTTTGGTTGCTCATTATTAACAATGTTGTTCTACCACCATATCTGACCTAGCCAACAACATGTGCCAATAGACATTGACAAATGAAACAATGTCGACCCTAGAACCCACGTCGTTCTGCATCAGAATCTCTCAAGTGCAGCATCACCTTGCTAGCTATCGTATCGACTTTAAGTTTAAAATGTTACATTACATTACTTCAATTTATCTTATTTCAATAGTCATACATATTTTCTTAAAATTAAAATAAGAATTTATTATTATTTAACCTTATTTAAATTTTTAGTTTGGAGTAATTCCAAAAAATGTTCTATCCAGATA
This sequence comes from Vanilla planifolia, assembly GCA_023846275.1. Lineage (NCBI taxonomy): Eukaryota > Viridiplantae > Streptophyta > Magnoliopsida > Asparagales > Orchidaceae > Vanilla > Vanilla planifolia. The sequence continues at coordinate 200,061 of JAIUJO010000325.1, read as the reverse complement.
AAAGGAACATCAATAGACTCATCTCCATGAGATCCATCAAGTAAAATATTTTTTGAGACTTTTTTATTTGTATCATCTTTAATAATTAAGGATCATGTTGTTGATTTAGTTATGATAATATATAAATCTAAATCTACTCACTAATAACTATCCCATTACTTTGATTTGATTTTTTTACCTTTACATAAGTTTATCCCATTTTAGATTTAGTGAATTTTACTTAATATTTAAATAATATTTTTTATTATTTAATATTGCTTGATTTGTTGATTAACAGTAATTCAAAATAAGGTCTAATCAGAATGAAACAAATGCCATTAGACTTATCATGATGAGATATATCCAATTAAAAAATTTATTTTAATGTTTTTTTTCTAATATTTTAGCACATTTTATAAGATATTTCAATTATAATAGATTTTATGATCAAGGATGTCACACTCAATCTTTTAAATATCTTGTAATGTGACTTTCTTCAAAAAGTTTTCTATCTCATTAATTATTTTTATAATTTCTTTATGTTGTTATTTAATTATAAATCTCATCTTTTATGTCTTTTATATCACTATGATTTTATTACATTATATTACTTTAATTTATCTAATTTTAGTTGTAGTATATATTTACTTAATATTGATATAATATTCTATCATTATCTATACATATTTACAATAGCAAATTGCAATAATTTCAAACAAGATTTGATTGAAACAAAGACAATCATTGTTGGATTCATTTCAGCAAGATCTAAAAAATTGAAAATTCCTTCTTCATTTCTTAAAGTACTTTATTTACTAAGTTTTGGAATGCTTTACAAGATATTTAATATAAATCTAAATCTTCTATAATGTGACCTTTACCACTTCAATTCTGTTATACTACATCATTTTAGTATATCTTCTTTTAGCTTTAAAATATATTTACTTAATATTAAATAACTAATTTATTTTTATTTATGTTTATTTTCTTTGTCAGTTAAAAAAATCCAAACATGCTCTATATGAGAGAGTACAAATCTTTAGATTCATCTTCACAAGCTATATCCAATCAAAGACTCATTTTTATATTTTTAAATATTTAATCTTGTATGTTTTTGTTACATTTTATGCATAATATCATTTTGTATTGTATTTGAAGATTGAGACTATTGTAGTCAATCTCCTTACTTCCCTAGAATGCAACTTTTTATCTCAATATATCTCATCTTTTAAAAAAACAATTCATTTATTTGTTTGTATTAATTTTTAACTTAAAATCCCTTGCCTTTCTACATTACATTACCTTAAATTTCTTCACATTGCGTTGTTTCAATTCATATCATTTCAACTTTAACATATAGTTAATAAATATGAAAATGAAAAGTAATTATTATATTGGTTTATTTAATTTTGTAATTCATAATAATTCCAAACAAGGCTTGATTAAGATAAACAAAACTTCACCAATTTTATCTCGATGAGATCTATCCAATTAAATTTTAATTTTGTTATATTTTTAAATTTTTTCTTTTCTTTGATTTTTACACTCTTTATAAAGATATGTCTATTGATAACATATTTTATAATCATGTAAGTTATACTTCATCTCATTAATATGTTAGAACGCAACTTTCCCATATATGTCATCAATTATCATCATATTTATCATTTTTAATTCCTTATATTACTATTTAACTCTAAATCTTCCCTCAATTAACCTGAGAATTTTAATCTATATTTAATTGATATTAAAATAATAATTTTTTATTATTAAAGCTTTTATAAAATAGAAAGTCATCGTTATTCAAAATGCGGTCTAATCAAGCGAAAAAAAATGTCATTGGACTCATCTTAAAGGGCACTACCTAATAAAATGTTTATTTTTTATATTTTAAAAATTTTATTTTCTATAGTTTTCACATGTTTTATTTGGCATTTTCTTCATACTTTATTTCAGGATAGTAAGTCTTACACTCAATCTCTTAATAGCTTTTTAATGCCACTTTCAAATAAAATTTATCTCATTTTTTTATTTTTTTTATATGGTTATATTGTCATGAAACTCTAATTTTTCACTCAAATGACCTTTACCTCATTATAACTTGGTTATATTAAATTTTTTTCATTTACTTACTTTAAGTATTAAAACATTTTAGTATTAAAGAAATAATTATTTTTATTTATGTTTGTTTAACTTGACACTTTTTTATAATACAAATGAGATCCAATAACGATAAGACAAATACCATTAGACTCATTTTGATAATCTCTATCTAAGTAAATAATCATATTCATGTTTTTAAAATTTTTGCTTTCTGGGTTTTTTAATAAACTTTATGAACAATACGATTTGTAATTTATTTAACGATCAAAGATGTAACACGTAATTCTCTTAGTATCTTGGAATGCAACATTCTTACACATTTTTTCTTATTTTCACTAGTGTCTTCTATTTTGTCATATAACTCCAAAATATTAATTCACCTCTAGTGTAATCCTTTGCACCATTTTTACTGGTCACATTACTTTCATCTCAATTTATTTATTTTTTACTTCATTATAGATTTATAATTAAATTGTGTTCAATAATTCACATATTTGTAGACATTTTTAATGACTAAAAACACTTGGTAAACTAACCAATTAGTCATTACTAATTTAAGTAAAAAGTCCATCATACAATATTAATTAATAAATTATAAAAGACTCAATCGCTTGAATGAATTGCTAAAAGAGCAATTACAGGGGAGGTAGTCGATTGAAAGGATCCTAGAACATTGGATCTTGAAAACTTCTTTTTTGGATGAATGGGATTAAATAACAACTTTTTGAAAATTAGGATTTAATTTGGACCATTTGATTTGAATTGGTATTTGACATCCAAATTTACTTCATATGCTCAAATAAAAACATTAATTTGGAGACCACAAAATTGTGTGATTAAATGGTTGATTAAAATAAGTGTTCTAAAATGGCAGATGTAGTCTCTAGTTCAAGTCCAGGATGGCCCAACTGCGCCAAGGAAAAGAGGGAAAAGAATATTTGACCAAGTAATTGTAGAGATCAATTTACCAATTTTGATCGCATTCATGTGAAACTGGTAAAAATTTTAAAGCAACATTAAATGAGTGATGGACAACTATGTCTTTATGTGAGTTATCCTCCATTATGAATTTTGTATATTTTTTGGGGATACCAACCCCTTTGCTTTGCTCTGAAAATTAGTTATTTTTAGATTTTTTAGTTATCAATCAATCCAAAATTGTTCAAAAATTTGGGGGGCTATTTCCTCAACATGAAAAGTGCAGTTAAATAAATTTTTGTGCATTGCTCTCACCTCAAACTTTTGGTTCTTATTAGAAATACATTTTTCTTATTCGTATTTAATTAAATAATCATTTTTTATTAAATAAGTATTATAAGAAAAAATATATTTTTTGAAATTAGTTATTGAAAAAAAGATTTTGAAATATATGATCAAAAATAAAAAAAATTATTTGGACAATCAAGATAAGATATAGAGTTTATAATCTTAATAATTTTCTAAAATAATTAATTTAAATAAAATTTAATATTTGTACCTAATTATGAAAAATTAAAATATCTAAAATTAATTGTAAACTATTATATTTTTTTCTTTATAACTTTAATCGAGATGATCTTCATGACATTTTATCTTATTTTGCTTTGTTAAATTCTCCCAAAGATACCAATATCAATTATTTAAAATCTAAAAATTCACTCAAACAATTTTATTAATAATTCATAGAGTTTATTATCATCAAGCAAAGTGCCATGATTAATGATGAATAATATAACAATCTATCCAACATTCCATGAAATGATCATCAAACTATCAACTATCATCTAAAAATGAGATTGTCTCTTTATTTCTTTTCTTTTTCCCAAAAGGATTGTTGAAACTATCATGACAAATACAAGAATTTATGGAATTATTTTGACCATTGGATAAAATTTGATCAAGTTTTCAATAATCAAGAGTTTCTTTATATTTTTTTACCCAAAGTATCCAAAAATTGATGTTTGTCTTGATTAATGTTATGTATGGAAGCAAAGATATCTCTTTCTTCTAAAGAACTTTTTTAATAATAAAAGAATATTAGTATATTGATATAGTATCACATGTTATGCTTTACATAGCTTATTCATTTCTCCTAATAACTTAGATAAAATATGTTTTTGAACCCGCTTTATAAGAAAAGTACATTCAACCTAAAAACTTCGCAATCACTTGTTTTGATTCTACATATTGGTCGTTTTGAGCTAAAATCAAACTTCTAGTTAGAATATTTCCATTATGTACAATATTTTCATTCTCAATAGTTAATATAGGTCTACAAAATATTCATCTTTTTCTTAGTCTTATTCTTACTCCACATCTCCTTCTTTTCTCTTTCATTCATTCTTTCTTTCTTTTTTCTTTCTTCTTCTTCTTCTTCTTCTTCTTTCCCTCTTCTTCTTCTATTCTTCTTTTTCTTTCTCTTCTCCTTCTCCTTCTTCTTCTTCTTCTTCTTTCACTTCTTCCACTTCTTTTTCTTCTTTTTCTTCTTCTTCTTCTTCTTCTTCTTCTTCTACTGCTTCTTCTTCTTTTTCTTTCATTTTTTATTTTATTTTTCATTTCATTCTTCTTTTCTTTCTTCTTCTTCTCCCTTTCTTTCTTTCTTTCTTCCTTCCTTTCATTCACTCTTTCTTCTTCTTCTCTTTCTTCTTCCTCTTCTTTCTTTCTCTTTCTTTCTCTATTTCTTCTTCTTCTTCTTTTTCTTGCTTTCTTTCATTTTTCTTTCTTATCCTTCTTCCAGTTCTTCTTGTATTTCTTCCACTTCACTTTTTTCAACATCTTCTTCTTCTTCTTCTTTCTCCTTCTCCTTCTTTCTCTCCTTCTTCCTCTTCTTATTCATTCTTTCTTTCTTTCTTTCTTTCTTATTTCTTCATCTTCTCTTTCTTCTTCTTTTTTCAAGATCTTTCCTGCTTCTATTACTACTACTACTTCTTTTCCTTCTATTTCTTTCTTTCTTTGTTTCTTTCATTCCATTTCCTTATTCTATTTCTTCTTTCTTCCTTTTCTTCTTCTATGTCTTCTTTTTCCTTTTTCTTCCTTTCTTTCTTCCCTTTTTATCTTCTCCATCTGCTTCTCCTTCAATTACTTCTTCTTTTGTTGTTTCTTATTCTTTTTCTTATTCTTCTTCTTTTACTTTGTTTTTAATTCTTTCTTTCTTTTGTTCTTTCTCTTAATCTTGATCATCATCATCATCATCTTCTTCTTCTTCTTATTCTTTGTCTTCTTTATCTTCATTTTCTTCTTCTTTCTATCTTCCTTTCTTTCACTCATTCTTTTTCCTTCCTTTCCACTACTTCTTCTTTGATAATTTCTTTCTTTCTAACTTTTCGTCTTCTTCTTCTTCTTCTTCTTCTTTTATTTTTCTTCTTCTCCTCTTTTTCTTCTTTCTTTCTTTCTTTCATTCTCTCTTTCTTTCTTTATCTTCTCCATCCTCTTCTTCTTCTTCTTCTTCTTCTTCTTCTTCTTTTCTTCTTTTTCTTTTCTTCTACTTCTTTTCTTCTTCATCTTCTTCTTCTTCCACTTTCTTACCTTCTTTCTTCACTTTCTTCTTCTTCTTCTTCTTCTTCTTCTTATTCATCTTCATCATCTTCTTCTCCATTCTTTTGTCTTCTTCTTCTTATTATTTTCTTTCTTTCATTCTTTCTTTCTTCTTTCTCTCCTTTGAGTTGTAACTCGAAATGAGTTTTTAATTGAATGAAGATGATATTTCCTTATGTAGTTGATTAATGCATTATAGTGGTTCAATTTGTATTACAAAACTAGGATATCCACAAATCCATCTTTTACTATTTATTTCTTTCTTTTTTATAATGATTGTGTTGAATTAAGATTTACTCATCTTTCTAAACAATTGCCTAACTTTTTGTCATTGCATCGTGATTGTTGGATTTTGTTTTTTTTGACAATTATGGATGAAAAATGTTCAGGCAGGTGAGATTGAAACATGGCATAAAATAAACTTTGATACAAGTATGAAGGTAAAATTAAAATCGTTGCATAAAGATAGAATTGTTTTTTTTTTTTGAGTTATGCATAAAACAAATGTATAATAATTTTTCGAAATTAATTAATTTTCCTCATTTCAATATTGATTTATTGATTGATTTTGAGATAGAACTATTTTTTGATTTTCTTATTTTTGTATAAAACAATTGTATGACAAAGGATGAATTTTTTAAGATTTGGTTGAAGATTGCCACATGTACATGGACATTTTTTTCTTGATTACATATAATTATTCATTTTGGACTTATTTTCTTTGTTGAAAATCTAAAACAATGGCTTAATCAAGCCTACAATATGACTTTACTCCAATCGTCAATAGCACACATCCTTTTTGGATGAAAAGGTACTTGCTTGTTCACTTTAATCCCTTATTTGTATGACATTAGTCTAACCATCTTGGAAATTTTTATCTACAAATACAAATAAATAACTATGTCCTCATGAAGTCATTGCTGGACCATTTGTAAAATCCATTGAGTTATTATTCTAAGAACTTACTTGTATTGGTAGGAATATATACAATTCTTATATATGTACAACTTTTTTTTGATAAAATACTCTAACTATTTTCCTCTTTTTGTCACTTCACAAATTTTGCAAAAGTTGGGGTCATCTTTTCAGTTTATAAATTACTCCTTAAATTCTAAAGGTTATATTTACATAGTAGTTCTGAAAAATTGTAAGATTGAAGGAGGTTGAGAAAGCATATTTGCAAGTTTGTTCAGTTGCCTTGTATTTAATAATCAGGTGGAATTATTGGAGGTATGACAACCACTTAAATTGTCATGCATGTTGCAGCTTTTGTTGAGTTTGCAACTATTGGTGTGGCTAATGATCTGAATGTACTAAGAATTATTTTCTAAGGATTTGTATCCCCTAATGTTTTATAGATTTAAGTAAACAAATCAGCTATTTATCATTGATATGTTTTTTTATATTCTCCTAGTAGTAATTAAGTATAGTATGATATTGGCTCACCTTATTGCAATTAAACTACATCAATAACTTACCATAATTAATCTACTTTAATTTAAAATAGATGTTGTAGATTGGTAGAGCTAGAACTGGTACTTCAAAAATTACAACTTCTAATTATCAAAATGGTTGTTAATTTAATTCTATCCACTCAAATTTTAGATGTAAGCATGTTAGTGCATGAATAGGTGTTATTATTTAAAAGAATCCTTTGAGGAATTTTCTTAGGTATTGACAAGCTCTATGAAAACCACTAACAATGGTAACATCATTTAGTTTAGACCATGTCTCAATTGCGTTATCCTTCTCCTTATCGATGTTTATTTCATCCTTTCCAACTTAATATCTCAAATGTAAAAATGATTTCTCTTGTGTACTCACACTTCTTCTCATTCATCTATAAATGTTGGGATCGTAATATATCAAACACCTTACATAAATTCTTTATGTCCCTCATGAGTATTACAATAAATAACAATGCCATCATGGTAGACTAGCATAAAATCTTCTAAGTAATGGAAACGATGGCCATTTGTTAGCCACATGACTTTTTCTTAAGCATTACACAACCCAAACAGCATTACTAGCCACTCAAACAATCTTTGCAGGGTTTTAAAAGTTTTTTTTCAAAGTTTCTTTATCTGTGATACATAATTGATGACACTTGCTTAGACTTCCAAGTTTGTCGATGCTCATGCAAACTTTCATTGTTCTAATAGATCATTAATTCTTCATATTGGATACCTATTCGTACAAAGAGATTTGGTTAAGAGCTCGACAATCCACAAACATGCACCAACATCCATCCTATTTTGCAGTATTTCCACTGGAAAGCCAAATGGTGAATTAGTAGGCTTGAGTAGTCGATACTTCAATAACTCCATGACTTGCTGATTAATCGCTTCCTTAAAGTTGTTTAGTAAATAGTTCATAATATTCTCTTAGTATCTTCTAAAGTTCTTAAGGTATATTACCATATTTTTACAAGCAATAGTCAGCTTCCCATGTCTAATTAAAAATAATGCATTATTTAGGCTTTTATTTCCTAATCTATTTTCATCGATAGTAGTAATAATAGCAACTATGAACTTTCATGTTTTCAAATTTCTATCCAACTTTTATGTATCAATTCTATTTGGCATGGAAAATAACTATTAGAACTGCTTCGTGGACAAATTCAACAATATATTCTTAATTGATTTCGAATTTTACCTTATATTATCTATAAACTCTCGCTTTAGAGATAGTGAGACATAACCCATGAGAATAGTGCTTGGATAAGTACCACCATCTAAGTAGAGCTTCAGCACAAGGCTTTTAAAGATTAATATTTCTAACTGCACTGTCTATGATACAATTGACCAAATTGTTTACATGAATGCAAGTTCAAAAGCATTCCACTCTTCCTACTATAATTTCATTAATTATGAACTCTGTTGGCCATACCAAAAGAGATAGAGTCATATCTTTCTATTGTCGAGGCTTAAGAATCGTATTAATTTTAGGTGCAACAATGATCTTTTTTCCCTATTTTTCTTAAACATCTCTAAGAAAAGATTTTTAAAAGTTCAATCATTTTTTTCATATTTGGCTTTGCTTTTGTAGTTGGTACAATTTTTGTGACTCTCACTTCTAAATGGTTTTTTTATTATTGTAGTAACCACCCACTTTATTGGATATTAATCTCTTCTCTTTTGTGTGTTCATTATATTAGTGTTAATCATCTCAAAGTCTTAAATCCCATGTCTTTGGCTCCATATTTTGATACTTACTTTTAATGGATGTTATATCAATGGCCATTGTAAATCATCTTATACTAAAGATTGTATAGGGAACAAGGTTAGTTATGTAGCAATAAGATAATAAAAACCTTAGAAGTATGAAGATAATGTCTACATCATTGTAATATATATCCCTAATGTTATAGCTTGTCTTTGAAATTTAATGGTGTAATCATATATTTTTTGCAATTGTCAATATCACAGATAGTGCTACTTCCTCCACCATTTACACAAACAATGGGATTAAATTTTTATCAAATTAATTTCTTAAGTAGACTCCATATTAGCTTTATATCTGAATGGGTTCTTAAATTTAAATTCAACTAGGCCATTGCATGGCTCAATATTTTCAATCAAGCATATAATACTTTTTCAATTGAAGAGTAGTTGTACAAAAAGAAATAAGTCTCTAGTTGATTTAATTTGGCATCTAATGTTTTTGCATCCATAGTACCATCACTAAAAGGGTATATCTAACATGAAAAGTCCTTATTGATTCACAAGAATTAAATAGGAATAGTAATGATGGCACCTTCAACTGTATACCACAGTGTCTCTGAGTTAGAAAACTTTTCTTTCCATGGTGATTTTTCATCGTTGGTTACAATGGAATATATTGATTTTTTTGCGTCATCCTTATTAACACTTCTATTTGTAATGTTGATAAAGTAAATTGTGCTTGCATAAGAAGATTGATCCCTCCAACTTATTCTCTCTTTTTCATTCATCATTCTTACCTCTTTATATAGGGGTTGGATACAGATTTTAATTCCAAATGTATAATATTTTAATTTTCAAAAGAAACATTTCACCATTGGACTTATGGCATGCAACAAGTAGATATTTTGTCATTTCATTCCTTAATAGAATGTGCATGGATTTCACATGCCACCAAGGACAATGTGGCTGTAGGTGAGGCACAATATGTGGTAACAAATAGACATTAAATTACTCAAAATATTTAATTAGGATTTCTAGGAAAATGCAAAGGCTCTTAACCTTTTTTATGTGAATCAAGATGGCCTTGTAGTGTCTATCAGTCACATGTCAAGATCAAAAGCAACAAAATGGAATGTAGAAAAATCATTTACCTTAACATGGCCTGAAGAAGACTTTAGGAATCTCAAAATACTAACATTATAAATTGTAATGGCTAATATCCTAATTTTGATCATTAATGTTGTACTCAATTCCACAAAAGTGTTAAAACATGATTAAATTGCACAAAATTAAGATAGCTTTATTTTTTATAATTTTTGAAAGTAACAAAAAAATTGACATTATTCAAAGGAGTTGAAGTTTTTCTATCATGAAAGCAACATCTTTAACAAAGTATGGGTGTTTTTTTGTATGAGTTCGAAGGACAAATAATGAAAATGAAAAGTAATGTCTTCAGATGGTTATAAAGCTAGACATGTTACCTTTTTGTGTATGCTAAGTACTATTTCATTAATAGAAGAGATCTCTGGTTGGCTTTAAGGTTGATGATGGAGGTTAATTGTCTTCCTTGGATGGAAGGGAGAATTTAACATCATTACTAAGGTTTAAGAATTTAAATATCACTCCTCTCGATACAACCCTAATGAATCATGACTAGCTCAAAACATTTTCGATATAGTGGTTTAACATACGAACTTGATCTTATTGGATTACTCCCTTTTATTGATCCTTTCTCCAATTAATAGATCTATTCCAAGAGACTCAAAGATCCAAAGCACATGGACTGAAAGCGTTGAATTCTATCTAGTATTTGCTCAAAACTAGAGTTTTCCAATTGTTGTGTCAAGAATGAGGACCCTAGCTTACAAAATGAGGAGACTTAAAACTCACCATGAAGAAAGCTCAATTTTGTAATACATTCTAGATGATTCAAGAAGTATAGGAGCCATTTTTAGAGAAAGACAAAGACCTTAACAAGCTTTAAAAGAATTATAAAGCATTGAATTGATGAAACTTCAAATTAGTTGTCAATGGCTACTAAAATGGTGGAGATGCATTAAAAGCTTGAAGGCAAGTACTATGTGTCCCAAGGAAGGCAACAAAAGAAAAATTTTCTCCCACATAATGGCCAAAAGATGGAAAAGTAAGCTCAATATATAAGGAATTAAAGATGCAAATGGGAGTGCCCAAAGGAGGATTTATTTGCAAAATATGTTGCGGGTTGCTTCATGCCTCATTTATATATTGCCTCTACTAATCAAAATTGAGGGAGCTTTGCTTTATTATCCTTTGACTCATTGAAAAGGAATATGATGCTAATTTAGCCAATATGTAAGGAAGAATTATAAGAAATAATTTTTTTGATGGATTTTTCAAGCGCTTTTAAATTTGATGGCTTCAATAATTTCATTTACAAGTATTGTTAATCCATAATTCAAAATGACAATTATGAAGCTATCAATGACTTTCTTGTTGGCAACCTACTACTTAGATAATTTATTTGTGGTAACATAATTTTTCTTCCAAGGACTTATTGCACTACATCTCTCAAAGATTGATGACTAATTTGCACTTATTGTTTCTTTGAAAAAACTTTTAGGTTATTGGTTGTTGTCCTACAATCTTTTTTGTCCAACGCTCATCTTAATGGAGCAATCAACATTTATAGAGGGAAAATCTTTAAAAATGTCTTCATTGCACAAGAACTACTTTGACAACTTCCACTGCAAGGTCAAAGTTAATTACTTTATTATCCAACTATACTTTAGGAAGGTATTCAAATTCATATCATGCAATTTTCTTAAAAAGTACTACAGAAGATCAACTTTAATAGTTAATTTGTTAATCTAGTCATAAGTACTATTGTAAAAAAGGGCTACTAGACATTAATTTTAGAGATAATGGTCCCTCCTAATCATCCCATAGCTAAAGCAAGGGAACCATCTATCCTTATTATAGCTAAATACTAAGAAGCGGTGTATGAAATCGAAATATATATGCTATAGTGAAGCACTATGCAACATTGAGAGGTTATAAATCAAACTCCCATTTGGACATAATAGTTGAATTTTATCCTCTTATCAAGAGGTGAAAAACACCCCATTCAAAATATCAATAAATTCCTCTTCAAACTCTATGATGCATGAAATTTGGAAATTATTGTACAAAATATTTTATCTTTTGGGATTAAATAAATGAAACACATGTATGAGAACAACATCAACGAACTCTTTGGATACAAAACAAAATACCATCCAATCCCTTTACTTCAAAGCGCCTTGTTGAAAGGAAAGAAGTAGGTTGTTCACTTATAAAACAACATTAACAAAACATGCATGAAGATAATTAGATAGAGGAAGAAATTACTCTTAATAGTAGGGTTTGATTGTTAGCCATGTCCTTTATTTAATTCCAATCTATACTCTAATGATGTTTTAACCTTCAATAAATATTATTAATATAGTGGAAAGCACATTGAATGTTTTCCTTTAAAAGAATAGTTATCTAGCTTCCAAAATTTCTTTACTAATATAGAGTCTCTTATAAGTTTATTACATTTTGCTAACAATTGGAGCAAGTTGAATTTTTAAGTTGAAGACAAATGGACTTTCTAGGCATATAAGAACTCTCAAATTCTTACTTTTATGGATTGTCCATGGTGCACAAACTTATTGAACCATTTTTCTATGATCCATCGCATTAAAAATAACCAACTTGACATTGTTCATCAATTGCATTTACACTGGTGGAATTGTAGCCACAAAAACTCTATAGTCATTAATGTATCTTTAGTTCTTCCATCTTTGATATGATGTAATATCTGGAAGTTTAAAATTTAAAACTAAATAATAGAAAAAACACCGAAGATTTCTATGATAAATGGATTTCAACATAATATCTATGCCAATTTCAATTGTAGTCTAATCATCTAGAGAAGCTCAATTAATCTTCAATTAGTAACATATTCATTGCTTCCTCTACTTTGTAGGAGACAATTCAGAACAATTGAAGTGGTTCAGTGGACTCCCCCTAAAACAAACTTTTGTCAAATTATATACTAGTTGATTTACTAAAGGGAACCAATGCATTTTAGGTGGTTGTGTGATCGGAGACCACTGATGTAAATAAATGAATGCATTGTCAATTTATTAAGGATCTAAAATAAATATAGAATATAAGACATCATAATACAATTTTGTTTAAACTTAAGTGATAATCTAAGCTTACAGAGCATTGTTGTTGAATCAAATAGTAAATAAATCCTTGCAAAGATTTGCAAAGAACTAGTATCCCTTAGTCTATGTTGATCATATTGAACAAAATGAATTAATTCCAATGTAAATTGATTCGATTCTAGCACATATTTAAAGAAGGCTATGCAGTGGAAAACCAATTACCTCAATTTGCTAGCAATCATCTTCATTTGGACATTATAGATTCAGAAAAAATTCTAAAAAGTTTCAAATATTTAATTAAAAATGATAAGGAGAGATGTCGATATATTTATTGAGTGATCATAAAAAAGTCATCCAACAAATGCCTCCACAATCAAACACATTAAATTCTTCAATAAGTTCATTGGAGTCAGCTTTGATTTATTCTTATGGAAATCACTGAGCAATTGGGATTGAAAAACAAAAAGAAAAATCTTGGAAAGAAAACCATAAAATTTTATCATATTTTTTTAAATTTTTTAAACAATTCAATTCCCTTAAACTACCTAAGCTTTGTAGCTCTTACCTAACAGGTCATATTTTGGGGCAATCGAATGAACCTATTTGACATGGCTCATTTATTTAATGGGAAAACCATGTGCATAGAATCTCTTTAATATAATAGATGATACACATTCTTCTTATATTAAAGATAAGGATTTTTTGTTTTCCAAAACATACCAATCAAACCCATTTTAATATCTTTTTGTCAAAGCTGAACTTGGTTCTAATAAAAATACAAAAGCAAGACATACAATTTCTACTACTTTTTGTGAAGTAGATTGAGTAAAAATTGTACTAAAATTACATTAAATTATTGTTTTTATTATTAATAAAAAGTTAAATTTTTCAATTAGAAAGCTACTTATAGAATTTATCTTTCTCTTTAGAAATTGGATGGGTGAGGAATGAGAAAAAAGCTGCCACTTTCTTAATAATATCTTGGTTATTTTATCCAATATTAAATGGAACTATTTATTAATTCAATCTCATGGAAAGTTTCCAAAAGTGCATCATTGGCTGATCATTGGTATGTCTTTATTCTTTGGACAATTCATCCAGTCAATGAACCCAATGTAAGGACTAATTCAGTGACATCAATTAAGTACAATGGTTTTATTAAACAATTAATCAAAATTTGTATTTCTTTTGGATAATTAGGTGATTTGTTTGAATTCATTACACATTAATTGCATTCTATCTCACTAATATGGTCACCAAAGTTTAAACAAATATGATGATACACATCATTCATTTTAAAATATATTGTTATGGGGTACATCATTATATTGTTTGACAACTTCCTTCAAAGAAATGCTGCCATCAACTTGGATGATAACCAGCAAGGATGAATTTAGATTGTTCTAAAACCTTTTGAGCTGGTGTTAGTGCCATTTTGTTATTATAATGCTTCAAAAATTAATTTAGATAACTTTGATTATGAATAATTTCTTAATAAGTCCAACATGATACCTCAACAATCATAGCCTAACGTTTCATTTCAAGACTACCATGCTCTATACATAATCGTCAATACAAATAGATCAATTTTTTCTTTTATCGCTCCACTTGGTGTTAGGATAATCTTGATATAGTCAATTATTACAAATGATTAGAAAAATATACTGATTCTAATTGGCCATTTCTATTTTTATAGTAATGAAATCCATTAATGTAGAAGATGTTATTTTACTTCATAAGATGGTTATTGTCTAAATGTGTGGCATGGCACAAACCATTTTGATATGTATACAATTCCTCTAAAATTTGTCAAGGTTGTACAATTACAACAATGCATGAATATATCAATCAAACTTATCCATTTAGGCACATTGTCTCAGTTGAAGATGTTTAGTTTTTTAATTAGCATTGTTTATCACTTCACCAATATTTTCATAGACTATTTGCTATGATGATTATATTCATATAGTGATTTGATTAATTGTGCTCCTATGTTTGCTTATATCATTCCAATGCGTAAGTTATGTGGAATCAACCATGGTTATTGTGGATACCATTATGTATTGTACTTATTCAAAACAATATATTGAATGGATCATATAGGTTCTTCAATGAGGCATCCTAAATAATTGATTGGTAACATATTAGCTTACAACGTTAATGCAAATTTGCACATTGAAAGCTCAAGGATGCAAATCCACTTTCTCACATATCAATGTTAGCCTTTTAGAGGACTTCATTAAAACATTAATGCATTTCAACTACTAAATTCTATCTATATAATGTCCTTATGCAATAGTATTCATTTTTTAAAAGAGAAAGTTTAAGTATTGTTTTACATGACCTTGTAGTATTGAAAAAGTTGATTAAATGATTTTAGACGATGTTAACCACTTAAAATAAATTTAACTATAATTTGTGTAAATCCTTTTTAATGATTTCGTACAAATTTCTACATCACAATAATGTGAACAAACAACGACATTTGGATCTACAAGTTTTGGATAGGCAGATAAAATTTCAACTATTTGATTTCCTACTACATCTAATACCACACGTGCTTTCTCATTTTGGAAGTAATTTATGAAAAAAGAAATGGGAATTTCAATCTAATAATTCTTATTTCCCCATAAAATAGCTCTACAATAGGATTTTATGAGTGTGGGCACAATTAGTCAAACATATTGGGCCCTCTAATTCATTTAGGACATCACTGGCTTTTCTTACTAATAAATACATCAAATGTTGAGAAGTGATTTTGTGACTTTGTACAATACATTAAAAATTCAAGAGTGATTTATTCATTTGATAATGTGATTCTTTAGATTTCCTCTACACTCATTGCTTTTATAGAAAAGGTTAGGCACAACTGTGTAATATCATTTAAGAGTTAAAATAAGGGAAAATTATAATATATACATATATATATACATACACACACACATACACGTGCACGCACATATATATCTATATAATTGTGCATGCATGTATAGTTTAATCTCTTTATTAAGAAAAAGTTCTTATGTTAATTATTGATTATCTAGGATATTTAATTTTTAATGGTTTGATTTTCCCTTGTCAAGAAATGATGAACATCTTTATCCTCATGAGCTCATGGACAATCAAAGAGGTTTTGATGGTGGTAGCCGAAATAAGGGATTTTTAACATAGTCATAAATCATGAATATATTTAATCTAAATAAGTGTTGTAGAGTAGGTTTGAAGGGACATCAAGAACTTTTTCAAGCATGATGAGTTTTTAACACCTAGCCACACTTAGCCATGGTGCTTAATTTGATGATAACAAACTTGATGTGTTAATAATAGATTTCGTTGAGTGAAATTTTGGATGTTAGAGAGTTTATATGTTTTTTTAAGAAAGAAATTAAAGAAAAGGATGAGCAAATATCAAGTCTAATGAAAATCATCTTAGTTGTAGTAAACATCAAGTGATACATCTTGAATTTAATTTTATGTATTTTAATTTTATCTCCGATTTCAATGCTAAGGTTAATTTAGTTATTCACGTATGCTACAAAAATGAAATTAAAATTTAAATTATGTATATTAGAAAAAAAAAATTTCAATATCTTTTATCATCATAGGTTAATCAACATAAGAATCATTTTTCTTATCTTTCAAAATTATTATTTCAAAAATAATTAATTAAATATAAAAATTAAAAAAGTAATTCTAATTGAATTAAGTAATCTAAATTAATATAAAAAATGTTTGGTCTATGACAATAATGCTGAACCTTTTCACTACTCCTATCAGATCGAGGCATCACTCTTGAACATGGATGGAAGTATATTGAATCAAGGCACAACACCCTATATTCATAAATCAATTAATCTTGTAACTTTTAACAGATCTGACTAAATCCCAAAAAAAGTCAGGGGTTGCTAATACTAAAAATTAGTTAAGCTCTCATTTTCTAATTGATTTAATTAAAATACTTATACCTTATAGAGTATTTTATTAAGCATAAGAATTACTCTTTACACATTCTTAGTGTTGCTTTCCTTTCATCTTTCTATAAATCCTTTTTTGTTGTAAGGCATTTATGGCCTATCTTTTTCTATTTAATTATTGTAAGGGATTAGCTTATGCAGTTTTTTGCAAGATTTTATTTGTTCTTTTCACATTCCTTGGTGTTTCCATGGGTAAACGTATGTTTGATTTTAAGTATGACCAGCAAAAAAATATACTCGCATGCACTTTAAAATTTTTGATGTCATTTGTTTTCATAATTTCCCTAAAAATTGTTTATTAAATAAAAAAATAATTTTTTTTAAAAGAAAATGAAAAATATTTATAAAATTACTTTTAAAGATTTGTTCAAGTTTTTTTAAAAATGCTTTTATATATTTTATTAAAAAATTTTTAAAAGAAACAAAAAAATTTTATTGTAATTGATCATCTCATTTTCTAAACCAACTTCACATGATGCAAGAAGCTCATTAGCTTAAGATTAATGCTGAAATTTCAAATGAACTATAACAACTAAACTAAAAGAAAGGAGAACAGTAAAGCATAAGGAAGAAAGTTGATACTTGAAATGAAGAGATGATGGCATAGAGAATATGTGACCAAACTTAAAGAATGCACAAAGAAAATGAACAATTTTGAAAAAACATTTTAATTTAATAATTTTTAAAATTGGTAATTCATAGATATTGATTCCATTATTTTAGGCATTATTGATATTCAAATTCATAAAAAAACGTGCATTTAGAGGTGGAATTTCAAATGAATAACAAACCTAAGCATCTAAGTTATAGTGTGGGGATAACATTTTTCAACTTTTGTGAGAGCATGATGAAAATTGAAACATGATCCTCGAGTCATTCCATTACTTAAGCACGCTGAGTGCATCTTCCTCGGGGCCTTTCTTTTATGGTTAATCTAGATAAGTTCTCCATCCTTGCCAAACATGATAATGCCGATGTATTTGAAAAAGAAATCATGTTAGATGATGACTTTGCTTCCAAAAAGGATTCTCCCATCAAACTCACTCTAATTGGATATGTTTTAACTTGGATGATCCAACATGGAATTATTATGACTAAGAATCCAAAAAAATTTTCTACTTTGGATCGGCCATGATGAGGTACACTTATGCTCTTTAGATTTTCACTAGAATTGGACAACATTTGATACTAGATGTATAATATTTTGAAAATCACAGTCTTTCAAACAAGAAACTTATAATGATTCCCAGTTGTTTGGCTCAATATTGAACCTTTGAAAGCTCTATTGTGGATTTTTTGGGGAACCTTCTAATCCACGTAGTCATCAAGTAGTACCTAATCCCAATCATGACAATAGTCAAAAACCCCTTAAAAAGTAACTTCTTCACTAATCAACTTAACACGACCTAGTGGGCCTCTATCCTATGTATTGGTTAATATTGTTGAAGATCTTCCATCAAATATTAGAATCTATTGTAAGATTTCGAGCAATAATGTGTTTTGGAAAAAATTTGAATACTTCAAATTTTTCAAATACTATATAAGAAATTTTAAACAAGGATGCCTAATGGTTTATTGTAAGCAAGAAAACAATTTTAGACCCCTATTTATAAGAAATGGTGAAGACAAGAAAATTCCAATTAGATAAGTTGTAAGTAACGTTAAATGTCCAACTTTGTTTGTCATCATTGTAAACAATTAAAGGTTGGATAATGAATGAAAATCAATGTGGCAAGGTAAGGGCATAACAATTTATAAGTGTCATAGGATCTTAACATGCCTGAAACCCCATTTCCCCTAAAATTGAAAGAAATAACTCCCCCACTACTTCACAGAACATTAACGCTAAATAAAAAACCTAATGGTATAATTTGTTCATTTTTATGATCAACTTCAATGAGAAATTGTATAGTAGGAGTAAAACATTTAAATCTAACTCAAAACAATGGAAGGATGTGTAGGTTAAATAATATGTTGAGATTTAATCTCTCAAAACCCTTAATAAGGATCACTAGCAAAAGCTCTTAAGCATTTTGAGATAGATTGTAATGGCTTTATATTGGTTACTACCCAAAAGTCAATAAAAAAGCAACTAAATGTAATGTAAAAAATTGTTTTCCTAGAAAAAGTCCTAAAGTAGCCTTTACGAATCTCATAATGCGAATATCACATATTGTAATTAACAACTTCTTGATTTTGAACATCAAGAGTGTAGCAAGTCCTAGAATGTCTAGATGCTTTAATAACATGAACAAAATGCACAAAATTAAGTTAATTGCAATGTGGGAAACCATTGCAAGTAAAAGAAGGTTACAAACATTTTGCTATTGTGTGGGCAACATTTCTAATAAAATATGGGCATTGTAGTTGTTGTACTTATAGTGCCAAATAATGAAAATGAACAAAAATTCCTTCACTTGGTTATAGTGCATGATATTTAAATGATGTATTACTTATTGAATCATGATTGCTTCATAAAATTTCCTACTATAATGGCTCAACATATGACTAGTATCTAATCCTACCACTCCCTATATCAATCATTTCTCCATCAATAATTAAATCAAATACTAGACAACTTAGACTCCAAAGAACTTGGGTTGAAGGCATAGAATTCTATCTAGTTGTTGCTTAGAATTGGAGTCTTCAAATTGCTAGGTCAAGAATGTGGAGCCTTAATTACAAGCTTAAGAGAAATAAAGATCCCATTAAAGAATTAACTAAAACTTAATTTGGAAAAATATTTTATAAGATTGAATTATCAAAATAACATGTTATGAAGAAGGAAAAAAATTCAGAGTTATAGATGACTTATCAAAGTTTGAACTAGCAGAGCTTTCGATAAGCTAATAGTCTTTGCTTAAAAAAAGAAGTATTAGAGCCATAAGACATTTATTGTATAATTCAAGGATGGTGGTAAAAACACTAATATTTTCCACACAAAGGACAATAATAGAAAAACAGATCTTAATACATAAGGAATTAAAGATTGAAGTGGTAGTTGGGTCTCAAATGAGGATTTAATTGTCAATTATGTCATGGTTTGCTTCCTCTCTAAATAGTCCATACTAAAAAAATGGGAGGTTCTTTGCTTTGTTATGGTTAGATTCACTAAATAGTACTATGATGTTTATTTAGCTTGCTAGCAAATAGGAAATATATCAAATTATTTTTTGGATGGATTCTTTATGTTCTTGTGGATTGGATGGGTTTAATGGTTTCATTTACAAGCATTGTTCACAATAATTGAAGTTGATATTTATGATGTTGTCATTGTTTTTCTTGTTGGTACCCCATCACCTAAAGAATACACTAGTACGAACATAATCTACCTACCAAAGTCTTATTGTAGTATATCTATTAAAGATTTTATAATAATTTGTTTCTATAGTTTCTTAGAACAAATAATAAGCTTTTAGCATTTAGCTTATAGTGTATCCTACATAGTATCATCTTGTTGGAGCAACCATTTTTACTAAGGGGAATTCACCAAAATATCTTACTTGCATAAGAAATACTTCATGATTTAAATCACAAGATCTATGGTAAAAACTCTATGATGAAGCCAAACATTAGGAAAGTATTCAGTAATTCATCTTTGGGCTTTGTTAAACACATACTATACAAGTTTAACTTCAATAGTTAATTTTATTAATCTAGTGATGAGTATTTACAATATAAGTTATTTGTTAGTCATTATTAATGAGAAAGAAAATGATTCCTTCCAATTGTCTCCTTGGATAAGTCATGGTAACCCTTTATCCCCATTTGTTTTTCACATTATGGTTGAAGTTCTATGAAGAGGGTCAAATAATCTACATATACATGGAAAAATGAATCATGAGACACTCCAAATACCTTGTGAACCAAATTCCCATTTGTTTGTTGTAAATGGTGTCATCCTCTTCTGAAGAGATGACAATTGTCCATTAAAATTTGATTTTTCTATAAGCTTAAAAGCAGATCAAGTTTGTAGATTAATGCACAATAAGACTTCTTTATTGGATTTAAAAACATCAAACACATGCTTGAGAACATCATCTAGGAACTATTGTGATTTAAAGGATGCTATCTTCCCATCCATTAACTTGAACACTACATTAATAATATTTGTAAGAAGAAATTACTCTTAATGGGAGATAATAATGATTAGTCATCTCCTCTAATTAATAACTATTTATACTCTATTGACCTTATCGTCCCAATAACATTATTAATACAGTAGAAAGTTCAGTAAAAAGTTTGTTCAACTAGAAACAAAGTAGGTTCCCTTAGGAAAACTATGGATAAGTGGTTAAGAAATTGAAATATTTTAAGGATGCATGTAATGTAAGGCTTTGCTAGAAGGTCTACACATCAAAGACTATCTAGGCTAGAATCATAAGTGGTAATTACTTTAATAAAAATTCTTTTTAGCATGCTTACAACTTGGAATGATATAGACAAAATCATTCTCATTGTTTCCATACATGGAACAAAATATACAAGGATGGATATAATTGACTATAAATTCAACATGTTACAAGCTTATAACTAATTCCCTTATTCATAATTTAGAAAAAATAATCTAGAGTACTTGCTAACCTTCCAAAAATTACATAATAATGTGGAGACACCTAAATAATTAAATGCCATTTGCTAACAACTTTAGGAAATTAAATTTTAAATTTATAAAGAAATATCCTTTCAATACATAAAGGGATTTTAAAATTCATACTTTTATGGAGTCTCCTAGTTGCACAAACATATGAAACCACTTTGCTCTAAAGTTTTGCATTAAACACATCCAACATGATGCTTCTATAATGGTGGAATTATAGTCAAACTCATCCAAAAATTATATAGTGATTGCCCAGATCTAGGTCACACTTACCGTGAAGTCAATGCTTTATCTAATACTATTTTTTATGACATTTATTTGAAAGATAGTTTTTGTTTTGGGTATCCTTAATTTACAAACACCACAAATCTCTTAGGAAATTTCTTGTCAGAAAAATACATACTGGAGGTCACAATAGACATTTGTGTCAAGTCAAAATAATAAGATGTGCGACTGATTGACTTCAAGGATCAAGATTTTCCAAAACATTTTGCATTGGCATTCTTGATGTTGAACATGTGTAACATCTAAATTAGGTAATTATAGTCAAGGTGCATATACACCATTACTTATAACATAATGACCATGCAAACATGTAGGATTGGACTTAGCATTATGGTTTTTCAAAATCATTATAAATAATGATTCTATATTCATATTGATAAGTTTTCTAAAATGGCTCAGTTTTTACCTTACCATAAGACATGAAAAACCTCTCATATTATGAAGAAATTTCTTGATGAAATTGTGAACCTACATGCCTTACCTCAAATAATTATTTTAGAGCATGTCATATTTGCTAGCTATTTCTAAGAAGTACTTTGATGCCTAAAGCAATAAAAAATTATGTTCTTATGACTTACTTTCCGAAAAATAGAAGGGCATGTAGAAGTAGTCAATCAAAGCTTAGGAAATCTTTTTTGTAGCATAGTAATGGAACACATAACTTGGAATTTTTTAAGTCATTCTAGTTATTTTGTTTAAAATAATTCAATAAATAGAACAATAGGTTTTTGTCCTTAAAATCATCATCAGAGTTTTATTGATTTTATTCTTTACCATATGATTTAGAAAGCACTCATTGACAACTTAAATATACATTACTTTTTTTATTAATTCAAATAATAAAATATATAAAAGACTAGAAAACACTCATTGAAAACTTAGTAATTTTTTTAGAGTGATTATGTAATGATTTGTGTTATATCTGAGAGATTTTATGTCATACCCTCAAAACATTACATAACTATATTATTAGACCATGTATAATTTTACAAAGACTAAGCATCGACATGTATATTTTTATTTACCTTAAGGCTATAAAATTTGAGCCACCTTAAATATTCAATAGCTTATATCTTATAAAAAATTATGACTAATACCTAGTGAGCCTTTTAAGTCTTCACCATCATTGCCAAGTAAAACTATCCTAACAATATATTTGCCACATGTAAGCTTTGAGATCAAGTGAAGCCAGTCTTAGATTATCAAATAATCTTAATATAAAATCATGTATAACAAATATTTTTGGTAGGGTGATAGCTCCATCAAGTCTCTGATGACACTTTGATTACTAAGGAGAAGCTTCACCACCTAAATTTAGAGATTTTAAAGTACTACCAGAGATTTTAATATGACTTCATGGGGTTGAGCTCTTTCTCACCTAGGGAGAGTGATATTGTACTTATTTTGTTATTAACTTCTATTCATAGTAATTATTTTGATGATAACAAACCCAAAATATTTTTAATAAATTTATTTATGTAAATTTTTAGAACTTAGATAATGCATGCTTTATGTTTATAGGAGAACTTAAAGAAGAGTAAAGATAAAATCACATGAAAATAATCTTAATTGTTGTGGCAAATAATCTTGCTAGTTCTCCACCAACATCGTTATTCCAGTGATCCTATGATTTCTAATTCTAAATTAATAAAATCTTGGAGTAGGCTCTTATTCAAATGTATTGTTTTAGCCTAATTACCTTTCAATTATTTTTGAGCTAACAATAGGTTTAGTATATCATCCTGCATTAAGTTAGGGTTTGAGCCTTGTTTAAATCTCATAAAGATAGCAGTGTTTAAGCACAAATGTACAACAAGAAAGAAGGTTATGCCTCAAATCCAAGGAAATGTAACGTGATGCAATGACTTCCTTACTAAGACAAAGAAGTGAAAGGATTATGCGACTACCATAGTTTCTAAATCTCCTAATCACCCAATCTAGAATGTCCAATTTTAAGGGCCATGAAAGCTACATGTAGCCATCAATTACTCAAAAAGTGTTTTGGCTGTAAACTTATATAGTGGTAATGAATGAGAAGAGTCAATCGAAGAAGGAAATATAATGTTTAATAAGGATGTTACACAAGAATTGAAAAATAATGAAAATTTTTTTGTTTTTGTGGTTAGCTGCACCCTTATAATCCCATAACTACAAGGTGGCTAGATGTGGACCAGCATGAGAAAATTTAGGAACTACCATGAAGGATGATCGTCAATATTGGTAGTTGCATCAATACCATTGGCTACTAAGCAATAAGAGTTTCTCTATTGAAGCACCCAAACCTCTACTCTATCATCAAAAAAGAAACCTAAATTCCTATTATGTAAAGTTGTTATGTGCTCTTGAAATTTGGAAGATTCAATGATGATATTTTATTCAATATCATACGTATGCAAGAACTCATCATATCTTAGGAAGACCAAGTCATTTTTATTGGAATACGAGCTTAACAAATCTAAAAGTAAATTTAAGCACATTAGAAAAAAGGGGAAAAACAAGGAATTTAAGCATCATTGCACTGCCTCAAGTTAAGAAAACTCTTGATCAAAAAAACTAAATCTAGTTTTTTATAGTTAGGAACTGAGCCACCACTTATTGTATAGAGCTTTCTAAATGATTATTTTGATATTTTTTTTAAATGATTTACCTCACACTCTACCACACATGTAGTGCATAAAACTAAAGATTGATCTTGCTCATAAAGAGATCCTAACCTTCCCTATTATTGATCCAAGAAAGATTAGTTCCTATGCTATCCCTGTACTTATAGCAAGAAAAAAGGATGGAACTTAGAGGATGTGTATTGATAATGAAGCAATTAATCAAACTATAATAAAATATAGATTTCTTATTTCCAATTTAGATGACCTCTTAAATCAGATGTAAGTGGTACCATAATATTCTTTAAAATAAATTGAAAAAGTGGTTATCATTAATTAAAGATTCCAATAGGGGATGAATAAAAGTTAATATTTAGGATTAAAGTTAGTTTGTATGAATGTTAAGTGAACCGATTCGGGCTATAACACATACTAAGCAAATTCATGAGATTAATGGCCTATGTTTTAAAACTGTACTTAAGTTAATTTATCATACTTTATTTTGATGACATTTTAGTCTTTAACTAGTCTAGTTGCATCAATTATGTTGTACTATATAAATGGAATACTTATTTATCAATCTAAATAAATGTGAATTCTTCATGACCAAGGTTGCTTTCTTATGACACATAGTTTCTTCTAAGGAGTTCTCTACTGACCCTAACAAAATAAAGATATTTATGAGTGGCTTACTAACAAAATAATTAATGACATGAAAAGCTTTAAAACTCTGGCCACCTTCTATTGATGATTTTCAAGACTTTAATGCTATTATCACATTGATTACAAATTGTTTTATGTATGGTAAACTTACTTTGAAAAATCTGTAGACCTAACTTTTAAAAAGATAAAAGAGACTATGACTAAAGCACTCATTCAAAAATTACTTGAGTTTTCTACTGCCTTTGAGGTTGTATGAATGGACCAGAAGTAGGGATAAGTTGTGTTTATTGTCAAGATAAATATCTTATTTCCATCTTTAATGTGAAACTTAATGATACAAAAAAGAAGTTTTATATATATGAACATAAATTGCATGTCACTTTTTAATCTTTAAGGCATTAGAAATGTTACTTATTTTTCAAAGAATTTTTATTTTATTTAATCATAAGGTGCTAAGGATCATAAATACCTAATGAGATATTAGTTAAACATTTGTTTTTCAAACAAAAGCCTAGCATTAGAAATAAAGTAGTTGATTCATTTAATCAATTTGTTCACTTGCACTTTTTTCTATAAAGCCCCAAACTTTTAAGAAATTTAAAACCAATAGCTTGATTATTATAACTTTGAACAAATTTATCAAGAAATCAAATCAGCTCCAAACCTAGTTTTTAGACATTTTAACTTAAAATATGGTCAATTATATAAAAAAAGGTTACATATCCCAAATTCATCACATAAAGATTTTGTTGTTTGAGAAATACATGTTGAAGGAATATCTAATCATTTTTTAGGAGATAGGACACATAGAGATATTTCGAAGAACTTTTATTACCCAATAATGATACATTATTTTGTATCAATTATAGCTCAATCTCATAAATGCATAACGACAAAGTCTTAAAATATCGGCTAAGGACTTTACGTCCCACTACCTATATCTGAGAAGCTATTGTAAATTACATAAATATGGATTTTTTATTTATATTACCTAATACTTCATCAAGGCATGACTTTATCCTTGTGTTCGCTAATTATTTCTTTAAATTAGCTTAATTTATCCTTTGATTCAAGACCACAAATGCAACCCATGTAGCAAATATTTTTTTCAATGAAATAATTAAATTACAAAATGTTCCAATGACTATATTATCTAAATGAGATGTAAGATTTACTAGTTATTTTTTTAAGATCTTATAGCATTTTTATAAGAATTAAGCTAAAATGTTTTTCAACCTACCATGCTTAAACAATTGGGCAAATAGAAGTATTAAATCATAGTTTGAATTTTTTTTTTATAATTTGATTAAGAAATAACCTAAGCTTTGAGAGCAACTACTACTATGAGCAACATTTGCATGCAATAATTCTATTAATAAATATATTGCAATAAGACCGTTTAAAATTTGTCCTAGTAATAAGCACAAGTCTTCGATTGATCTTATTCCCTTACAAGTAGGCTTTCATACTTCTACTTGTACTTCTTTCTTTGCTTCTCATATGTTTTTGTTAAAAAATTAATATATAAAAGACCTAATCTAAGTAACGAATGATATAAGAAACTAATTGTGCTCACACAAAAGTTAAGAAATTTCATGAAGAACATTATGTTATAATTAGTCAGTTTACAATTTTTCCCTTTTGGGACCTACAAAAAATTAAAAACACATGGTGCTAAATGTTCTAAGGTTGTTCAAAAACAAAGAACTAATGTGTATGTACTAGATTTATTAGAAAAATTTGCAATTTTTGTCTCCTTTAATGTTAAGGATTTAGTCTCATATAAGGAGCTACATCTAATACCTAGTAAGTCATTTGAGTTTAATTCTCTTATGTTGAGTGAACTAGCTCCAACCACTACATTACCCCTAGGAGTAAGTATGAAAAATATGAAAAACATATTAGGTCATAATGACAATTCTTACCAAAGACTATATACTTACATCTAAGACTCCTTTAATTTTTGGCTTACTTTTAATGACTTGCATTATATCATGCCATACTTATTAGAGCATTTCTATGCCCATTAGCCTGATACTATCATGCCAAGCTCTCTCCAACCTGGGTGGATGATGTAGGAGCATCTCATGTTAACTCACAAACACACACTCAACGACATCACTATAGACCCATTCAAACTCAAAGTCATACTCAAGATAAATCTTTTTTGATTAAGCATCTTTGTCAACTATATAGGTCAACTCTAGTACTCTAGCTTTTCCTATAGTTATCTCTTTTTTTTCCAACCATATTTTGTAGTAAAATATGTCATCATTAATGTCACCTCTTGTACATGTTTTCCTTGTTATAATTGGTGATTCATCATTTCTTGATCATTACATGCTTTTGATTGCTACTACCAAGTTGCCCAACAATACTTGGGTCCCATCTTCTCTAAATTGCCTGTAGTTCTTGGGCTACCCACCATTACCTGGTTGCCTGTCAGCTACCTCCCTTTTACTGCTATCTATCATGGCCATCTATCTTCTTCACAACTGACATCCTGGTGATATCGTCATTAACATCTGATAATCATGTTGCATAAATGAATAATTTTTTCTACAAAAATTTTTTTCATGCTTTTTTATGTTTTATATTTAATGTGGTCAAACCACTTAGAGTTAATGTCATAAAATTCCAAAAATATTTTTAGATTCTTATGTGATTTTATTAGAACATTATGTATTTCCACATATTTTATATTTAATTTGGTTAGCCTATTGAGAGTAAATGTCAAGAAATTCTAAAAATCTCTTTTAGGAAAAAAATTCTTATGTTTTTTCCTATTAGCATTGATTAAGATAACAATGTTGTGCTTTGTTTTAGGAAAGAAAGAACTCTCTTAGAGCTTAGTTTTGTGGTTTGTTAGAGTTATGTTTGACCCATAGAAATATAATGAAGGTAAGTTCTTGTAATAAAAAAGTAATGAGGATAACATTTGCACTAATGAAAATGTAGAGAGGACTTTATGTTTTAGCCTATGTAAATAGAAATTGCAAAAATTTCTTTACTTATGAAGGATAGGTTAAGTAGTGATAGGCTTAACCAAGGAAACTTAAGGACTGATGAAGACCAAAGTTTTGCTGGGAAAACCACGTAATATTTTGTTTGTGCTTTTCCCTAGTACATATTTATCTTTCTTACTTCTTGATTCCTTTCAAATTTTTCAATCATTATGTGCAACATTTCATGATCCATTGTAATTTTCTAAAAAAGATTTAAAGACTCTAATAACTCCAAAATTCACCCCCATCATGGTTTTGTTATAAGACATCTAGCGAGTTGAATTCCAAACCTTATAATAAGTATCGTAATAACCAAAATATTATAATGAGTAACCGTGTTAAAAACATGTTTTTTATAGCTTCACTTCAATTGACTTATGCATCATATGTGCAATAGAGTTCAAAAAACATTAATATATCACAATACAAACATATCACACGTTAATCATTGCTTGGTAGATTTTGACACTTGTTTGAGTTGACTAAAAGCAACCAAAAAAGACCAATAACATTTATACAAAAAATTACATCGATTGAAAAGTTTTGTTATCATAGAGTTATGGGATATACATGCTTGGAAAGATACATAAAATTTAGCATCAAACGTAAAATTTCATGGTGTTTGATACCAACATCTGAAATGTAGGTAGACTCATTCATGTATGAAAGCAATGTGTAAGTGAGGACTATTACTTGGAAGTGCATTCAACAATGCCAACTTGCGTAGGAGTTGTGTGATGAGTGATCTCATATGTTAGTGGAATTAGAGTGCTAAATGTGCTTCTAAATTCAACCTTTTTAAGGTAGGTCAATATTCATTTGTGGCAAGTCTTAGTGATGTAACGTATACTTATGTTGCACAGTAATATGTTTAGAATAGAAAATCTATGAAGAGTTTTAAGAATTGTGAGGGAAAAGTTTTTGCTTAGTATTAGTACAATAATTTGGAGGAAATTACAAGTTCTCAAGTTCTTATAAATAGGCCTCATTTTTCTCTCATAATGCGGTTAAGAAAAATATGGCAGATTTGAATCATATTCAATCATCTACTATCATTTCATTTAAAGGGTTGTCTTTCGTGGGACTATAATTGAAATAGATTTTTTGGATAACGTTCAACTATATTCTTCTACTATTGTAACATAGCAATTCGTACATTCATAATCATACAAATCTCATGATTTTCTTTTAAAGCTTCCAATTTTAATGAATTAGTGATATTTATTACATATTAATGAAATTCAGATGCGTTAACATTTTCTCAACTTTATTGTAACAACATTTTAAAAATTCCCTTAGCCCTAATGGTGAGCAAGGAAAGATCCTCAATGAAGTCCTTCTAATGAGGGGAAGACTAGCAACCTTACATCAAAGCATTAAGTTGGCATAGCATTGTGTGCCAAAGGCTTTTTGTCAGTGGAGATTTGAAGGATTTACTCCAAGGCTTGGAGTAAAGTGTATTATTGAGATAAATAGATCTTGTATTGTTCTTATTAAAGATAAGGCATAACGTTTTTTAATAAAGGAATGTTTGTGTGAAGCATTTTTTATATCCTCAAGTTATGTAAAGGAGTGATTTATACCCTGGGCTCTAAAATTCTATGGGGGTCTATAATAAAGCCCAATGATTGAATATCTCAAAAAGTTTAGCATAACTTTCTTTCTTACATTTCTCTTCATATTTTCTTTTGATGAACCAAAATGTTAAAATTCAAAATCAAGTATGATTTTAAATAATAAAAGTTTTTTATTTATCCAAATTCTCAGACTTTGGTTATGCCTAAGGGCGAACAAGTTGTATCAAAGTAGGTTTTTGCTTTCTATGGAGAAATTATCTATTCCATAGGTTTCATATTATGGAGTTTTTCCCCTATAGGAATATTGCATTATTTTTTAAAAATTATTTAAAAATGTCATTCGGGAGTATGCTCGACAACCCATCAATGTCTATAAGTCAACCATTTTCATTTTGGAAAAATTCTTTCCAACTATTTTGATCAAAGCGTTGATTTAAAGTTGAAGAAATTATTTCAATAACTCAAGTCATTATTATGAATGTTTCTTGTGAACTTAATGGCAAATAATTATTCAAAAGGTATAAATAATTTTTTTTGTGCTATATCATAAGAATTTGAATTAAAATGTTAGTCCAAAGCACTTTTTTAAAGGCTATGTGTATGTTAGATGGGTAATATGGAAAAGCAAGAAATGATGTAATAAGAAGAAAAGAAGAAGAAGAAAGAGAAGAAAAAGAAAAGAAAAAGGAGACCCAAAAGCACATTGTCCCTTTCTTTAAAAATAGTTCATGATCAAGCTAAATGTTCTTCGTATATTGAAATTAATTAAAATGTTTTATTTTATGATAAATCATCTTTCTTAATTGAGGAAGGGCTTTATAAATTTGGAAAACATAGGAACAAATATTTTTTTTGTAAAGGAATACTGTACATTTTAGGAAAATAGCATTAATGATCTAGAAATGAAATATGACTAGCTTAAGAAAAACATGAACCATTATCATTGATGATTATTTGAACAATTCTTTCATTAGTGAATTACATTAAATAAAAGGATGATTATGACATTGTTCTTGTAGAACATGATTCAATTTCCAATTATATGATAGTAGAAAATAACATGGTTAGAAATGAAAATTTTGATTAATCAAATTGTTGTTTTGTTTGATTTATATGAAATCTATTCTTTGAAGGAGTTAATTTTCAGTTTATGCATGATATGTGCATATGCATGTGCCGTCACAAAGTCTTGCTAAAATTGAAATCTATTATTTGATGGAAATTTTTTTAGTTTATCAATGGAAATGACTTATCATCCTTGATCAATTCGTATGACTTACATATGTATCATATTACATAATACCCAATAATTGTTATAGACTAAATCATATTTTACAATACTACCCTCTAAGGAAAACAATTTTTAAATAACATGTAAATATGTTTGGATTCCTATCTAACATTGTTTTGGATGTGACTTGAAATCTTTAACACACACTACTACATATAGTTAATCTAAAGTTTATTTGAATCCTAGGCATAGGTAATTATGTTGGTCTCCTTCAATTTTAAGCTCTTATAAAGACTAACCTTAACTTTGTTTTCTTCAAAATGACAAACCTTATTGCTTACTAAGATTAACATATTGAATTATTACATTTTGAAATTATTCTATGTAAGTAGATAATATTATTCCATCTATGTCCTTTACATTATAGGCTAATTCTAAAATCTATTTTAAATATAAGTTTTAATTCCGTCTTTATTCACCATGTTTTGTTATAAGTCGTAAAACTTTGTGAAACTATGTTCATAATAATTAGCTTCAATAATTAATCATGTACACAACACCTAACATCAAAAAATTAATATTTAAACGAAGAATAATGTCTTAAGATTTCACGATCATCATCAATGATGATAAAACTTTTGTGAATATATTTCAATTATTCTATTAATTTTAATTCACAAGGAATAAAGCTACACCAAATTGATAAGGATTCATCATTTGTGAATAAACCTATGTTAAAATCAAAATCAATGACTACAGATGTTGTGTATCAAGTTCAAATTATTAATGCTCTAAATTTACATGTATTACATGAAACCTTAAATTTTTATATCTCCACGCATTATTGTACACTAATTAGTTATAGAACTGAAGTTGTAGAAGAATTAATGTCTAGTCTCATGTGAAGTTTCCATGTAAGAAGGCTTGATTGTTGTACCTTGTCTAGTAGCTAATAATATTAACTTATGATTCACCAGATGGTTTGGTTAATAAGGTATTATTAATAAATATTTCATATTACAAGCCATATTTTTTATATTTTTATTAAATGCATGAATAACAATATTATATTACCAAAAATAAAATGATTAATGGTTATGACTATTAGGTAGCAACGGTATAAATCAATAATCCAAATTCTCTTAATAGTGGAGTGATCGAGACACTTGTAGGTGAGCACTAAACAATATTTTAATTATACCAAGCAAATTGGCTAGTAGGTCTGCATAGTAGATTTGGAGGGCCTCACCTCAATGTCCTATTCATTTGTTGATTTTGTTGGTTACATAGCTAAGCCTTCACTTGTCTGCATCAATGAAATTGGTAAAATGGCCATACAATTCAAGCTTGAAATAATTAGAAAATTTTCTCTCAAATTCCCAAATATGGAAATAATCCTAATGTCATTTGAGAATATCAAAGTTTTAAAAATTTTATGGTAGGATCTCTTGATAGCTGACATGCACTAATTACATTAGCTTGATAATTTGTGATGATAGGTTGACTAGGCATGAAACATCAACGACTTAAAGCAACAATCTTTAAGTGGGATCCAGAGTTTCACTTAAATGTTGAATCATCATTAGCTCCAGTTTATGTTTCATTTATCTGTTAACACATTTTTTTAATGAGGTGGCATTGTACTAGTTTTGGTGGTAAAAAAATCTTATAATACAAGTGGTAATAGCTATTGTAAACCTAACAAGATCAAGCATAACAATGATGTGTGTTGATGTGGATCTAGTAATGGAATTACCTAGTTTCATCTGCATAACAAAAAGAAAGTGAAAACTCAAACGGATTATGGCAATGAATTCAATATGATAATTCGTTATTGAATTGGCTTCTATGTTCAAAGCCACACGTCTCTTTAATTTTAAAAAAATAAAATGTCATCTAATATTCAAGTTGTTATTGTGGCTTCCAATGTGCCAACAAGTCTGGATGAATAAAATCTCACTATGGCATTATCTATGAATTTGGCTAATACAGTAAATAAAAATTCATTTCATTCTAATAGTTTATTGTTAGGTAAGGATGCTTATGAAAAAATAATAAGGCACACCAACATTGTTGCACTCCAATGAGGAGTATATAAAAGTCACAAATGGTTGTGCTGATAAAATTGGTAAAATAATAAGCACATGCTCAAGGAAAAAAAAGGTTGCAAAAAGGGCCTTTTATTGTTCTCTTCCTCTTCATTTATGCTAGTCTCCTCTAGGTCACTTGAAGTTGTATTAAATGTTTTCTTCTTATACTTCTTCTTGCTTTTCTTCATTTTATTCTTCAAAATTTTCATTTCTTTCTAACACAATAGGCCATGCCACTTTGATATGTCCAAGCTTGTAACATTTAAGGAAAATGATCTCTTTTTTCACACACTCTTCTTGGATCTTTTTTCTTATATCTTTCTACGACATCAAAAACTTTAGAAAAATCATTTTAAAAGTAGTGTTATAAAATCTACATCTATAGTTTCCACTTTTAAAGAATCTTCCTCTTTCTTTAGTTCTATTGTTTGCACTTTCTCCATTTCTTTGTTTTTCTTAATCAAGCCTTCTTCCCCTTTTTTCTCTGCATATCTAGCTCATTAGTCTTGTGCTCACTTGAAAAATCATCCATTATCATGATAGAAATGTTTGTAATAATCTTGATGGTAATGGTGATCACATTCCTTTTGCAAAATTCTAAGGATCTTTTTTACTTATTTATTTATAGATATAAACTTTTATAAAATAGCCAATCAATTGGTAATTTTAATAAAACTAAAAAAATATATTATTTTAATAAATTCATTAGAAAAAATTATAGATAACTCATAATATTATGTCATAATATATATTTTAATTTCTTTAACTACATATGTACCTTCATTTGTTACCTTTAACATGAGTCAAATTTCAAAAGTTATTTCAATATTCATATTTCTATTAAACTCAACCACATTCTAAGAATAATTTAAAACATTTATTGTATTATCATTTAATTATATTTTATTTTATCCTAA
Organism: Vanilla planifolia; assembly: GCA_023846275.1. Lineage (NCBI taxonomy): Eukaryota > Viridiplantae > Streptophyta > Magnoliopsida > Asparagales > Orchidaceae > Vanilla > Vanilla planifolia. The sequence continues at coordinate 166,185 of JAIUJO010000325.1, read as the reverse complement.
TTTACTTTAGTAAAAGTTTTAGGTATTATTACACCTTACGGTTTTTTTTTTAAAATATGAAATTTGAGTGAGACTTTAGAAGCTTTTGCATTTCACCACTATTAACTCCAAGTGAGTAGCAATCCTAGCCTTCCAATATAGATAGTAAAGACCACAAAAGTGTGATAACATTTTGAAAGATGCACCTTCACCAAAACCGACTAAAGTGTTCATTTGAGCCATAGTTCACCTTGGAGAATTTCGTTTAACTAGATTAAAATCAAGGTAACGAGAGCCATATGATTGATTTTGATCTAGATCATTAGATAAAAAATTTATGTATCAGATCAAGGTAAATGAGAACTGCTTAACTGATTTTAATGTTGACTATTAAATCAAAAAATTATATGTTTAAATAATGGTAAATAATAGATGCATGATTGATTTTAATCTAAACAACTACATCATAAAGCTTGAAAAATAAGATAACTAGATTTAAATTTAGTTTGTTTAGAAGGGTAGACAAAATTTTGATAGTTGGAACTTAAAAATTGCATGACCAAATGTCTTAATTTAAAACTACATCTTTTAAAATGGAACAATATTTGAATGATCATGAAAATTGTGTGACAGTACAACTGGAATTGGATCTCTATTTTAAAAAGGAATATGAATTTTTGTTCATTTAATCCGACTACAAAATTGAATAGTGCACATTCACTTCCACATTTTTGAGGTGATATGTGTGCAACAAATGGGAATTTTTGTCCCACATTATTTATTTGCAAGTGAGATAGTTGTGTATAAGTTTAGTTGTGTATACAATAAGCTCAATATTTAAGGTTTCCTACCTCATGGCTTGCTTTGAAGATAATGACCCTTTCTTTCTAATAAATGCATAAAGGTTTAAAGACTGATTTATGACAAAATACTATAGCATAAGATTCATGCCTTGATTTTGAGCAAGGTTTTTTCTTATTGTGCTCTTTGCATCATTGAAAAGTGATTTTGAAAGATGTGATCAAGGTAAAATAATTTTTGAAATGATTAAATCTTTGAATATTATGTTTTTTGAGATTATTAAATTTAAATAAACATTTCAATGAAAATGAATTTTTTTTAGTGTACTATAATAATGATTTCAAACAAACTTAACATTTTTGTAAAAAAAAATTAAAATTCTTAAAATTAATTTTAAAAAATATTTCTTAATAATCTATTACTTTAACCAAGAATATATTCATAGAATCTAATATTTTCCTTTCTATAAGTTCTTCCATAAATGTAGAAATTAGTTGTCTAAAACCTAAAAGTTTACTTAATAAATATAATTAGAAATACTTCAATTTTATGTTCAGTTAAAGCAACATAAATTTTTTCAACTCCACAACAATTGTGTTTAAGGGCATATTATTCTAGAACCTGTATACGTGTTGAAGTCAAGGTTTTAGGTTAACATGATTATAATTCAGGATTTTTTAACGTTAAATTAATGAATAATTTAACTATTTAGACTTTAACTATTTACTATTATTTAGCATTTGTTTATTGACAACTCATATAAATAGAGATTGACATTTTAACTTACATATAGATCACACAAAGCAATGGCCCTTATAATGAGTATGATGAAAGTAAATACATACACAATATGAGTTCGAAATGATTTGTTTCGCAATTCTTATACAAATTATTGTATAGAACACATGCTTCAAATTAAAAACTGCAACACTAAGAGATCTTTCCCTGAGCTCCAACATTTGAAAGTTGGGTCATTCTTAAGCAGCGCCTTCGACATATTTTTATTTGTGCTCAATTTTGGATTAACCCATGAATAAATGGATTAAGCTCTATAATATATTGATCTACATGACCTTGGAACACAACAATTGAAGCACTCAATAAATCAACTTAATTAATAATACAATGATTTTTTTTATCATCATAATATGGTGCAAAAGCCACATAATTAACTTAACAAACAATTAATGCTCACAACAATTCAAATTTTTTGTTGAATAATTTCTTGAATAAAAGGAACATTAATGAAAGAAATGAATGAAGATTAAAAACTATCCATAAATAATTGTCTTAGATCTCCTCTTTGTTTGTTGTACAAGCCTACTATAATCCAATATTGTAAGCATACTTTTTTATGTAATTACATGTTCTATGTAAGTAATATTTGAATTTTAAGATTTTTATTATTTTTATTTTATTTTTTTAATACTTGAATTTTTAGTTTCCAGTAACTAATTTCTTATACTACCATTAATTGGAAAGCTCCTTCATTATGCATCACATTTAATATTTGCCTTTCTAAATTAATTAGATTTGTATTTCATATTTTATACATGGGCAAATGCCTTGGAATTTTTTATTTAAGTTTTTCATTATATTTTTTACATTAAGTTTTATTTGTTTTTTACAATGTTTATGAAAATTGTTTTTTTATTTTGTAATTTATTTATTAAAATTGTATTTTAAAATATAGTTTTTTTGATGTTTTACTAAACATTTCAAAATACTACTATTAAGTTAAAAGCTCTTTGATTGTAATTGTTTTTTATTATTTATCTATCTTTAAAAAATAGATTATTGTTTCACTATTCTTGAAATAGTTGTAAAAGCTATGCATTTTTTCTTTGCGTTGTTAACCTTAGACATATTTTTTGTTTGATGCAATTTTTATTTGTTTAAACATATTTCTCATTTTTATGGGCATTTAATTTTTATTATTACATTTACTTTAGCAATTTAATAGATGTTTTTACTTACATTACTTAGTATGCTTTCATGAAATTATTAGAATCTCTTATTCTAATATATTTCAAATTAGAAAACGATTAATTTCAAATAGAAAGTTTTAATATTTTATATGTTTTCACTTATGTTACAATGTATTCTTTTCATCAATTGTTCGGCTGCTTTACATTGATATATTATAAAAATAATTAGTTCAAAACAATTATTTTTTCTTCTTTATTCAAAATATTTGAAAGAATAAAAAATTATATGAAGAAGATATAGTTTTTGTAAAAGTTTATATGTTTATTTAGCAACAATGATAATAAATATTAATTACAAATATCATTAATTAATTAACACTTCAAAGAGATTGTTTTTAAGGTTCTTATAATTTTTGTGCATTGATTGTTTTACATTGATTAAAGAATTTGTAATCTTTTTAAAACTTTGCTTTTCTCTTAAATTTGAAAATTTTAAAAAGATTGTTACAACAATCAAATTAATTTTCATTCTCACATCACAAAGTAAGCTCTCTAATTGCTTGTAATGATCAAGATTTTAAATTTTTTTCATTTCAAAAATTTATTTTGCTTACCCTTTTAAATATTTTTTTACATTATTATAATTATTTGTTAAATTTTAATTATAGTATAAGTTTGTTCCATAATTATAAAATTGGATAAACTATTAAAATATTTATATGTTCTGAATGTTGATTTCAATATTTGAAATATTTACAATTCAAACCAAGTTTATGTTGTATTATTTTTTTTCACATGCTTTAATGCATATGTAGTTTCACAATATAATACAATTTTATATTCTTTGTCCATTTTGTTGTTCCTTTTGCAAAACTGATATTTGTTAATATTGTGTTTCAAAGATCAATTTTTTCAAGTAACACACCATGATTGTTTTAAGTTTGTTTTGCAAAAAGAAAACCATTCGACCACAAAAAACACAAATAAATTTAAATAGTTCACATGAGAATTTATGTTCATAATTTTCTTTTTTCTAATCCTATATTTTTGTCTTTTATATCTTGCATATTTTCTCAGTTATTTGGGAATGAAAGGAAACTAAATATTTAAATAATAAAAGTTTAACTTATAATTTGAAACAAAATGTGTTTACATTTTTAAAATATAATAAATATGAAATACAAAATACCAAAAATTGCTTTAGATAATTAAAAAAAATTTAATTTCTAGTTAGGAACACTATGAAAAAAATCTCTGATATAATAATGTGATATTTGAAAGCCGATTAGCACAAATATTTGTAAGTTTGAAGATTGTAGGTCAAAAGTATTAAAATTAGAAAAAATTGTGAAAGGATATTCAATAAAAAAATGTTTCATAATTGCATGAATAAGAAATTTTTTGCCATGATAAATAACATGAAACTTTTTTCAAAATTATAAATAATTGAGAACAACGGGCACGAAAAATGTCAATAATATATGTATTGTATATCAAAAATAAGTTAACAAAATAATTGAATGCTATAATTTCAAAAGATGTATTACTATTTAGTCATGTCAATTAACTTTAAACACAAAAATGTAATAATAATAATCAAAAGAATTTTACAAATCCATTACAATTTTTGGTGAGGATGAGCTAAACATCCCCATGTTTAATGCCATAAAACTTTAACATTTAAGAGTTTAAATAAATTAGTTATATAGTTTTTTCCATGGCAATTTTATTGCGCTTATCACGATGAAATTATTTTATTATTGGGTTATGGTTTTAACAAGGGTATTACATAAAAAATTTTTAAAATTTTAATTTTTTAATGAAATTAATACTGTTTTATTTGCAATTTTGTCACCTATTCCAAGAAAAAACGTTTCTTTGCAATTGATTAAAACAAATCTTTTTCGAATATTTTTGGTAGTTTATAATCTTAAGATTGTTTATATGCATTTCATTATAAAATGTATTTATTAGTAAAATAAAAATTTATCTTCATAAACTATTAATTAAATGTTTTTATGAAGAATTGTATATAGTAACATTTAAAATGTTTATTCTTATTTTTAATATATTTTCTAATTTTTTATTTTGTTTTATATCTTTTATGCATTCTTATTTATTCTGATTTTTTTGTTTAATATATCAATTTTCAAAATCTTATTATATTAATTATTTTAGCTTTTTTGAAAATAATAATTGCAAATACCTATTTTATTTTTATATATGACCATTGAAATTTTGATTTAAATATAATATTTTTTGCACAAAATATTCAATCAATTTTAAGAATTTTAAATGTTTTAAAAATTATTTAGAAATTACATTATTTTCACTGCAACAACAATATATTTAAGTTATTATGATCTTTCAACTTTGACATTGTTTTGATTATTTTTGGCATTTTGAGCATTTTAAATTACACCGACATAGTTTAAGTTTTTATTTATGGGGTTAATTTTAAAATTTTAAAAAATTTAGTTCTTTGATAATTATTTTCCAAAAAATTAATATATTGTATTTAGACTAAGACAACAACACTTTTCATTTTAAAATTATTATCAAATTCGAAATAGTCTTCAAGAATTTCAATTATGCTAAATCAAATGGATTTTTTTAAATTCTTTTATTATTGTTGCTCAATGCATTGGCATGTTATCAAAATGATATTATAGATATGACTTTTTATGAATTTGTTGTATATATAAATTTTAGAGGAAAAATTTTGAGATAAATATATTGTTATTATTGTTGAAATATTCTGTTTGTTATGTTTTTATTTTCAATTTTTTTATTATTAATTATTACACAACAAATTTCGAATTTGTTTTTGTTATCATTACAGTTTTTGTGATTTTCATATTTGGATATTTTTTGCCTATGTTTCTTTTTATGTTATATTTAAATTATTACTCTGTCATTTATTGAAACAATTATCATAGCTATTAAATACTTAAATGCTTACTTTGTTGAATAATTATTATTTTTCAATTTGTTGAAATTATAACATTTAAAAAATTTAAATGTATAAAATATGGTTTATTGATTTATTTTTTAAAATTATATTGTTTAACTTGAAGAAATATATTTTTAATCATTGTACTTTTAAGAAAAAACTTTTTCTCACAAATTATTAAATAACTTTTATAATTTTATTAATCAATAACATTACATTTTTCTGTAATTACAAAATTTTATTTAAACAAACTAATTGACATTTATTCTCCAAAAACATAATTTGAAAAATTTTGTATTTTACTTATTTTTTAAAAGTTTATTCAATAATAAAAAATTGTAAGATAAAAATAAAGATATTTCTTAACATAAAGATATCTTACATTAAAAATAGTTACGTTACGTGCTAAAATTTTTGAGAATATGCTATTCTTAACGTTTTATAATTTAGGGCATTTAAAATCAAATAAATAAAAACATGGCGCCATTATTTTTATATATTTAAATGGTTTAAATTGTAAATATAAAAATTTTTTAAAAAAATGGACTTATGGTTACAAACAATGAAAATACGACAAAATAAATTAAAATTGTAATGGAAATAAATCATAATTGACTTGGTGAATAACATAAAAAATATTTAAAATTATTTGCCACATTCCATCGATAAACAATTACATAGAGACATATTTTTTTGTTCAAGGAAATATTACAAAAAAATATTTTTTGGATTGAGAAAAAAATTAACAACACAAAACATTAAAAGTACTTAAAAGATCTTGCTATTTCATAAAATGCACTAAAATGTATTAATTTAATATTAAATATTACAAGAGAATAAAAAAATTTACAACAATAAATAAACTTAAATATTTGAAGGATAATGAATAAGTTTTTTTTATTTTAATAAAAACATATATAACTATCAATAATTACAATATTAGATTTCACATAAAATTTAGATAAATATGTCTTCTTTATAAAGGATTAAAAGATATGATAAAAACAACATGCCAATCCTAAGTTATGTTTACATAGAGTGTAATTTTAATTGCTAACTTTATTTACAAATAATCATTAACAATATAAAACACAATCAATATTAAAGGAAAATATGAATTAATATTGTCAAGAATCTTCAACTTATCAGCCACACATATTATAGAATGTCTATGTAAGACAATGACCTCTTATTTATTATATTATTTTATTTTTTGATGAATGTTTTTTTGTTATTTTAAAATGTGACATTCCAATTTTTGAAGGCTTCATAAAGCATTAAACATACATAGAGTCAAACGTTTCCTAGGGCCAATGCTTATAATGGTTTAAACTTAATGAAAAACATAGGTATTGTTTGCACAATTGAAACTATGAAATCAAAATTAATTATCCATGAAAATCTTAGAAACTTACTCTTAAGAAAGTGGATCATCACTAATTAAAATATATCTCCCCCTCTTAAAAGAATCACTTACTTGTTCGATGACATGCCTAACAAAAGGGGGAAAGAATGTTAATGAAAAACATTACTCATTTTGATGAGTACATACCCTTTGGTCCCCCTTCTAGATTTTGAGTTGGGCTTAAAGAAATTTTTAGAGGAAACTTTTCATGAAACCATTCATACATTGGAAGAGGCCTATAGGAATTCCACTAACTATGAAACCATGACACATCTATAAAATCAAAAGTGTTGAAGCATCAATCATGTTAAACTTTAAGTCGACCAACACTAGACGCTACACAAAAACTTTACCAAAACATACCACTCCAAGCCCTCCCTATCCTTAAACTTACAGTGAAACCCAACCAACCTATTAACCAATCACTCTAGTAACTTGTTCTCAACGTTAAAATGAAATCATAAGGTAGACCAATACCAAAAATGACAAGTAAGCTATATGGAGGAAGACAATTATGGGGAATTAAACAACAATGAGAAAATAGGAGATCAAGAATACTCCAATGAGGAACAAGAGAACAACATCGATGACAATAGGCCATTATAGTCATGAGAAGCACCTTCACCTAACCAAAGGGAAGTGAAGATCCAAGACTTACCACCATTTGTCAATTTTTTATCGAGCTTAGAGAAAAGCTTTATAAATATATCATAGAAAGTGGCAGTAGCATAAATTACATTTGTATCAAGGGTGTAGGATACCTCAAAGAATGGATCATTACCTAAACCCACACTATTTTTTTTATTAACCAAATATGCATGTGTGTCAAGGAAAAAAGATTTATACTAGTTAAATTTGGCCAATAATTTTGAATATATTTTATGTGATGTTGTTCCTATGTTAAAATGAAGTATCATTTTATTGACTTTGGTTATATGACCATGATGCAATTATTGCTAGCAAAACAAACTCTTGGACATTTACACATTATGATAAAAAACTTAACATGCACTTATCAATAGCTAAAGAACATTTCAAACCTATCAAAAACCAACCAAAATCCCAAATAAGAAAATGTTATATATGTCTCGAGGTATAGTAGGAAAAGAAATTTCTATAGAACTTTCATTTATTCCATAATAGTACCATATATAGTAAAACCTCTCATTATAGAATCAATTTTATTTAGCTTTCTTAATTTATTTACAAATGAACCACAAGGTTTACCACCTCTTCATAACATCCAATATGTTGTAGGCCTCATACTAGAAGATAATTTACTAAATTTGTTACATTATAGAAAGAATCCTTCTAAATATCAAGAACTCAACTAAAAAGTGCAAGTCCGATTAGATAAAAGATTCATTTGACAAATTCAAAATCCATGTGTTGTCCCTACTCCTCATGCCCTAAAAATGAGTGGTACAGGGACAATTTGTTTGAATAATAGTTAAATTATTAAAATTACGTGAAGAATATTTTCTTATCCCTTACTTCGATGAACTTTGGGGCCAAACTAAAGGAGCAACTATCTTATCCAAAATAAATTTTAAAAGTCGAAAGAACCAAGAGAGAATCTAGTTAAGAGACTATTTAAAAACGAATTTTAAAATAAGTGATAGATTATACAAGTGTTTACTCATTCACTTCACTATATTTAAAACACCGAACACATTTATAAGAATAATGACCAAAATACCATAATTAAGAAAGTTTGTGATAGTTTACTTTAATGACATCTTGAACTTTAGTTACACCATTAAACATAAATCAGAACACCTTATAAAGATTTGTTCCATGCATAGGGACATCACCCCTACCCAACAAAAAAATGCACATTTGTTTCCTATCGTCTTAAATTTTTTTGGCTTCACACATTAAAAGATGATGTATCATCTTACTATTACAAAATTAAGGCTATAAATGATTAACCAACTTCTTAAGAAATCCTTGATATTAAGAGTTTTCATTGCTTAACAAACTTGCAAAGGAAATTCATTAATAGTTTTATTATCGTCAATACACTAATAACTTGTCATTTTAGGAAGAGAAATTTTCAGTGCACCCATACAACAGAAAATTTTTTTTGAAATTTAATTAATTTGTGACCCAAGAATTTATGCTCCAACCATCACACTATACTTGAGAAAGTGTCTATATTTAACTTTTTGCCAAAGGCCATAAAAAGGATAAAATTCTTATTTTCCTATCATCCCTATCTTTTGATAAAATTGAGTTCATAAATGATAGCCTAAGAAATCAATTGTGGTGTTTGGTAGGGCAAAATATAAAAAATTTTGAACATCTTTTACCATAAGTAGAGAAAGGATATAATAGTTCCATGAAAATTTCCACAAGAATGAGGCTTTTTTAATCCAATAATGAATATGACTTTTTAATCTTTTTGAACTAATCCTATTACCAATTAAAGCACAAACATAAATGTTTGCATATAAGGTAGGTTCAAGAGCATATTAAGGAAATAATAAATCATAGTAATGAGTAGTAAAATAGGTTGGCTAATGCACACCACAAGGTTAAATAACTCTTAGAAGGAGAACTCATAAAGATTAAATCAAGCCTAAATGGATTGCTCTATGAACTTCGTAGAAGTTCCAAGCAAGAGTAGTGTCGATTCAAAATCTCAAAGGTTAGACAAAATGAATACATCATGGAGCTAAATGCTTACTCAACTATCATGGTAAGATGAGAAAGAAAATTGAAGCAGTAAAGGATGTGAATGCTAAACAAACAAAAAGTTAGAGTTATCAAAGGGATCTTTTTCATTGAAAAGGTTTAGAGCGAAATAAGGATACTTCAATCATATTAGAAGTCATTAAGACTAAACCATGACACATTAGACATTTATAAGGATTAACTATGTGTAGGTTACTCATTAGAAATGTAACTCTTCTACTTTAAGGGAATTAAAGAGGACACCAATTAAGATTTTTATTGGTCAAGGAACAGTTGGACATGTGTCAATAATTCTACACAATCCAGCTATCTTTTCCTCATGTGCTGAGTTAAAATGGAGCGTAAAATTCTATTCTATGCTCAAAATTCACATCATGAACTAATAAACAAACCAAAAAGTAGCCCACAGAGCCCATTTCTATTGATGCCATCATTCCTTATTAGTTTATGGATAATTCAAAAACTTTAGCATAGTCAAATAGTGACTTTAAGGATCTTGGGTATGAATATGTAAGGTAAGAATAGGTTTGGAACCACGCTTAAAGACATAGAAAAAAATTAAAAGAAAAAATGCTATAATAAGAGGTAATTATAATAGTCTCATGAAGTACTGGTTGTGAACTTTTATGAATAATGAAAATTAAGCTTTCTCTAGGTAAGCTATCAACGAGGACAATGGAAGAAGGCAGAATAGCTTAAAAAAAGATAGGTTTGTGCTAGGTTTGGCCATGTAAGTAATATGGTAATGATGTTGGCTAGACTTTTGATATAATAGGTTATTTGGCTAAGGTCACAAGCAATTCTATTTAAGCTCTAAAGTCATATGATGACACTCTCAATGGTGATTTAAGGAATGTGTGTAGGCTTAGAAGAATCCTTATGATAGTTACGATGATTATGGATTGCCTTGGGATTATAATGGTCACTAGTGATACTTGTGTGAATCGAGACTTTGTTGCACAAGCTATAGGTTAAATATAGAATTAAGAACAAAACTAAAGCCATTATAAACTCTATGGTTATCTTAGATAAGTGAGGTCCAAAAAAATTGTTGGCAAGATTAAATATATGAAAATTGGGCTATGAAATACTAGATAGATAAATTAGATGTAATTGACTCCCTAAGCTATTTAGATATAGTTGACTCCAAATTATCGACACACACACACCAAGGAGATAGACATTTTTGCTACCACACTGCCTTGGTTTTGGTGTCAGTTAAATTAGAATTGTTAAGCATATAGTGGAGTGTCACATTTCATGATAAGAACCTCTAGAACTTGCTGGATGCCATTGTATAAATTGTCCAAGAAGAAAATAGTTACACATTTAGTCTCATAAGAAATCCAATTGTGTCCTTTTTTCTATAAGGGACCACTTATGGTTCTTGAGGACTCTTAGAATCCTACATTGATGCCCATATGGTTATCATTTCCATGTCAAATGTTAGATTATATTTTGTAAGAAAGTGGTAAGGCTTATCATGATTACTATGCATATGAAATTACATTATAACATGAAATGGATGCTAAGTATCTTGTTTGTCACATTGTAAGGAAATATATATTGAATTAGTTAGTAGATGACTATATCATTTTGTTTGTTAAAAATTGATGTCCTTCATTCATAAGATTTATTCCACTGTTACATTCATATTTTGTATTAGTGCATAATAGTCCTATTGTAAGGGTCAAAGATTGCTTGTTGATCCACCTTGCTTTCCCCTTCATAGCAAGCTCAAGTTGTTAAGATTTGAGCAGGAATTGAGCTAGAGATTGTTAGAGGTAATGAATTAGTTGGATAATTCATTTTATTTATTCCATCATCAATAATATTATATTTGATACTTATTTCTCATCAATTATATTTTATTAGGTATAAGAGTGTACTAGATTGTCTAATTAGACCTGGTGCTCACTAATTATTTTTTCTAATGGACTATGGTAATTATGCATGATACTTCCTTAAATTAGATAAGAATTGAGTGGTTTTATTACTATTGTAGATATTTTATTCACGTTTTACCTTTGTGAATGAGAAAAATTATTAGATTCTTAGCATGGTAATATTTTGGTTGGAACTTGCAAATGCATTATCATAATGTGACTTTTTAGAATTTTGTCACACATGGTTTTTTTAAAAAAACTTACATTTGGTAGTGTAAGATCATTTGAGAGTTAGGCTTATGAATAATGATATGTGTGTGTGTGTGTGCATGTGTGTATGTGTGTGTGTGCATATGTGTATGTGTGTATAATTGAATCCTTTTTTATTAAAAAAAAATTAGTTATATGATTGATTGAATATATAAATTGGAAGTTTAATTTCAGTTTTAAAAGTTCACTTTTGCTATATTACAAAATGGCTAATGCCATTATTCCAATGACCCAATGGAGGATTAAAGAGATTTTGAAAATAATAACCCAATTATGTGAGATTTTAACATAATCATAAATCTTGGATTATTTGTTTTTATATATGTGATGAAGGGGACCTTTAAAGAGATGTTAACTTCTAAAAGTATGATTTTCTTTTCTTGACCTTTAACAAAGAAGAGTAGTAAATATCGAATCCTTAGAGTGATAGGCATCAAAGAGATATATTTTGAATTAAATTTTTAGTATTTTTATTTTTTCAAAATATAAGCTTAATTTAAATAGTTTTTCCAAACTATAAAATGAAATTGAAATTTAAATTAATCAACTTATAAAATGAATATTTCAGTTTTTAATATCTTTGAAATCATATAATGATCATCTTAACAATGATTTTTCTTAACTTTTGTTATTTGTTTCTATAATAATTAATTAAATTTAAAAAATAAAAAAATAATTATGTTTGAATTAAGTAACCTAAACATATGCAACAAGTTTTAGGCATAAACTATTAACGTTGAATCTATTCGCTACAATAATTGAATCGAGGCATCACTCCTACACATAGATTGTATTATCTTGAATCATGGCACTACTCCTTGCATTCATAAACCAATTGATCATGTTATTTGAAATGTTGTGGCTATGTATTGAATAAACTTGGTGACACTAACCCTGAAATCAAGCTACTTCTAAAGTAAACAAAATGTCTTATAAGGAAAAAATATCAAATGCATTGTGTAGGAGATAAATTTAAAGCTTTTTCCTCATTACTAAATTCTAAATTGCAATAGTGATGTGGTTGTCTAATCATGCAATTTTACAATCACATAATCATTGCCACAATCACCTTTTCTAAGCAAAATGATTGAAAACTCCATTTAATGATAGCTTGGTCTGCATTTAACCCATAAGTAAAATAAAAAATATAGTCATTAGATCATAACGTAGATTTAACAGTTCATATGGAATCAAAATATCTAAACTACTCTAGTTTATTTCTAACTATCCATTTGTGTAATTTTCATAATTAAGCATTCTAGGATTCCTTTTATCATGTAGCTCCTACTCAACAACTGTTTTAAAAAATATTTATTGGTTGCTACAAATTTTAATTAAATAATATTAAGTTTTTAATTGAAAAAATATCTCTTAATTAAAAATATCGAATTATTAGCTTGGTCAACACGTTTAGCCAATAGAAAATATTTATAACTTGTGTAATTATTGAGTAAAATAAATCGATGAAAATTTTAAAAAATTCTAAAGAAACAATTGAAGCAATGACATTGAAGCAATTAGTAGTTATTTCTCATCCTTACTTTCATACGTTGTCTCCTTCACCAACTCGATATTCTTTCTTAAAAAAAACAAAGCCCACATTTTCTCTGTCTGTATTTTGTTAAATTAAAATACTGGTGCTTTGTTGAGCATTTCTCACATGTGGGTAATACTTTGTATAGATTTTAATTGCACTTTTCTTTCCACTTTCTACAAATCTTACTTCATTATAAGGCAATTACAGCCTATTGTTTTATATTTAATTCTAATAATTGTTTAGCATACCTTTTTTTGATAAAACAGTTGTATACATTATTTTTTGTACCTTATTTTTTTGGAAATAGACTTAGGTTTGTTTTTAGGATGAATCTTCTAAAAATTGCTTAAGTGTATTTTAAAATTTCTATGGACCTTCCTATTTAATTATTTGCTTAAACATTTATTATTAAATATAAATTATCATATTTTTGATAAAAAATTAAAAGTTTCACAAAGTTACTTTTGTGTATTTGTTTAAGCTTATTATAAATGTTTATAAATATTTTTTAAAGAATTTTTGTGTGAAATAAATAATTTGTTTTTTAATAATTCACTCACTCTCTTGTTGAAACACTCTTGACATGAGGCGAGGAGCTCATTTGCTTAAGACGAATGTAACTAAATCAAATAAACGACAAGGAGTAAAATAAAAAGAAGGAAATTAATGAATCCTAAGAGAACAAGTTGATATTTGAAATGAAGAGTTAATAGCCTTTAGGACATGTGACCAAACTCATGCAATAAATAAAGAAAAAGAAAAATTTTGAGTAAGAGTTTCTGTTTAGTTAAATTTTAAATTAATCATTCATAAGGATTAATTGCATTATTTTAAGCATTCTTAATTTTTTTAATTTTAAAAAGGTTCTTTTTGAAAGAAGTTTCAAAAGAACTTCACAAACAATCGTCAAAGCGACAGAGAGGTGATAGAACTTTTCATGTTTTCTGTGAGCAAGATGACACTTCCAACATGATTTTATGGACAATCTCTTAAAAGTATGTTCTTTCCCTTTTGGGGTATATCTCTTACACATTTTCTTTGTGGCCCTTATTTTATGGTTAATTTGGTAAAGTTTTTTATCCTTGCCAATCATGATAATGCTAATCTCTTTTTGAAAGGGTAAAGAAAAGGACATGTTTGTTGATGATGATCTCTCTAAAAAGGTTACTCCTATAAAGCACACTTTAATAGGTAACATTTTTAGTTGGTTGACCTAACATGGAATTTGATAGAGTATGAGATCAAAACAATTGACATCTTGAATCTATTGTGAAGAGGTAAGCATGTGCTCCTAAGTGTTTCACTAGAATTGCAAAAAATTTGATGTTGGTTGTCAATATTAAAAAATTGTAGTCTTTAAAATGAGGGTACTCAAATGTTTACAACTTTTTAGCAAAATACTAAATTTTTGTAAGCTCTATTGTGGATCTCATTTGAGCACCATCCAATCAACTTGGTCAACACGTAGGCCTTATTCTCAATCTTGTTAGTTGTTAATAAGTCATTAAAAGTACTACTGTAGCAATAAACTTAACAAGGCTCCATGGGGCTCTACTATATTTTTTGGTAAATCTTACTAAAAATCATCCTTTAGATATTTGAATCTCTAGAAAAATTGGGTGCAACAATGGCTTATTGAAAAAAATTAATTCATGAAAATTTTCTTAAACATTATCAAAGTAATTGCAGACGAGGATTCTTAATGGTCAAACATAAGAAAGAAAAACATTCTAAACCATTCTTTGTAAGAAATGAAGTTGAGACACTTGCAATTTGTGAAGAAATAAGTAATGTGACACTTGAAACATTGGTAGCCATCAAAGTATAAAACAATATCAGTACCACACTACATCACAAAACATCAACACATAGTAAAAAAACTTTACTATTAATCATCTAGTCAATGATAATTTGATCAATTTCAATTAGAATTGTAAAATAAGAGTAAACAATATCAATCTAATTTGAAACTTAGGAAGGACATGTGGCTTGAATAATAAGTAGATAATCAATCTCTCAAAAAGCTCAAGTAAAGATCTTTAGGAAAAAGCAAACACTCTCAAGCTTTTTAACATAGGCTTGAATGGCTTCATAGTGGCTAATTGTGACAAGTCAATAAGAAAAGACACTAAATGGAATGTCCAAAAAGTGATTTTCCTAAAAAACAAAGGGAACCTTTCAAGAATCTCAAAATGTATATATTATAGAATTTAATAATAATGTCTTACTTTTCAACATAAAGGATGTAGTTAGATGTATAAAAGAATGATGCCTTAAAACCATGTCCAGAATTCCAAAAATTAAGTTAATTGCATCTATGGAATGCTCTATAAGTAATAGATAAATGGAAATCATTTGCAAGAGAATAAATTTTCACTATTATGAAGAACAATTTCTAAAAAAGTATAGCTGTATTGATTGTAGTACTTATAATGTTAAAAATTAAAAATTAAGAACATTTTCTTCACGGGTGATACATAAATGATTTGTTACCCTTTTATGTATGCCAACGACTCCTTTATTAATAGGAAAGTTCTTTAGAGGGATTTAATTTTGTTGGTGGAAACCAATTTATCTTTCTTAAATAGAAAGTATAGTCAAATATCTTTCTAAGATTTATAAATATAAATGTCATTCTTGGGGATAGAGCCCTAATGAATCATGATTTTCTAGAAAATCTTCCTAAAAAAATGGCTAAACATATGAACAAGTTCTTGTTATACAAATCCTTATTACTTGTCATTTCTCCAACAGCAACTAAATCTAATCCTGGACAACTTAGATTCCAAAGTACTTGGATTGAAAGTATATAATTCTCTCTTGTTGTTCCTCAGAGTTCCAGCCTTCCAATTTCTTGGTCAAGAATGTAGGTCATAGTTTATATGCAGAAGAGAGCTAAAGCCCACCTTAAAGAATTAAATAAAAAATATTTTTGTGATATAAGATTGAAGATGAAGAAACCATGTTATATGGAAGCCAAATAACTTCAAAGAGTTATAGATAAGTTATTTGATTAGAACTAACAAATCTTATGGTGAATGAATCATGGTTGCTAAAATAAAGGAGATGTAATGGTGAAAACATATAAGAATACTATGGGATACTTTTTTGAAATTCTATAGGACATTTTAGAATTCTAAAAGCCATAAGAAATTACAAAAGAAATATAGAAAATTTTTTAAAAAATTAAAAAAAAATCATAAAAAGCTACAAAATTAATTATTGTAATTAGTTCCTAAACGGGAACATGGTGAGGGTAAGAACAGTTGGTAGAGGTTGATGATAGCAAAAAAAGATAAATATTAAATTTTAAACCCTTTTTAAATGAATTTTCTTGTAAAGTTCTACTGATGAGGTGGTTGAAGGGAAGGCCTATACTAAATATAAGATGAAAATCTCGAAAAAGCTTTGAATTGTTCTTCAAAACAATTAAACTAAATTATAAATATAAATAAATTTATTAACTAGAAATAATAAATAGAAATATGTAATAAACAAGGGTCAGGCATAATTTATATGTACAATGTTAGCAATAATAGAGATTAATGAGAAGTATAGTAAACAATCCTCAAAAGACTTTAAGTTTGAATAGAACTAGTACATCTTCAAGTTGAATCCTTATGAGATGTATTGGATGTGACTACATCAAATGGATAAGAGTTAAAAGATAGGTATTGTGTAGCTTAAAAATAGCGATAAAAAGACAAATGTCCACCACACAATGTTCAATAATAAGAAAATGAATGGTAATATAAAAAGAATTAAAGATCCAATTGGGAGTTGGGTCTTAGAGAAGGATTTAATTGCCAAATACATTGTTGATTTCCTGACATTTTACTACACTTTACAAAGAAAAATGAGAGATGCTTTGATTTATGATGCTTAACTTCACTAAAAGGAAATGTGATGCTAATTAAGCTAGTTAATGAGGAGAAAATACGAAAAAATATTTTTTTATGGACTCTTTATGAGCTTGTAGATTCTATGGGTTTAAGTTTTTTAAAAGCATTGTTGGTCAAGATTTCAAGTTGACAATTATGATGCTATCAATGACTTTCTAATGTGTAGCCCATCACCAAAAGAATTTAACAGTGCTAATTAAATTTTCCTTTTGAAGAGCATTTGTAGTATATCTTTCAAAGACTTTATGACATTTTGGATGTATAGTTTCTCAAAAATAAACTATGTTGTTGGTAGTTTGCCTATAGAATTTCCTATCCACCATCAGCTCAATGGAGCAATCATCTTTTACTAAGGGGAAATCACTAAAAATATCTTACCAGCATAAGAAATCATACTTTCATAAGAGAAACTCCATAACTTAAGTGACAAGATCAAAGCTAACAACTTTATTATCATGCTAGACATTAAGAATGTGTTAAATAACATATCATGGGGGAAACATGTATTAGGCAAGTTTAACTTCAATAGTTAATTTATTAATTTAGTCATGAGTATCTATAATTTAAGTTGGTTGTTTGTCATTATTAATGAGAAAGGAAATGGTTTCATCTAACTCTCCCATTGGCTAAAGCATGGTAACCCTCTATCCCCACTACTTCCCCACATTATAGCTAAAGAACAAAGAAGAGGTTTAAACAATCAACATATAAAAGGTAAAGTGAAGCACTAGGCTATTCCAAGTTATTCTTACCTAATCTTCTACGCACATCAAGTTTGTAGACTAATGTACAGAGGATCTTCTTTATTAGATGTACAAACATGAAGCACAAGTATGAGAACATTGACAAGGAGATTCTGCTTCGAAAAAGATATTATCTTCCAATCCCTTAACTCAAAAGCACATTATTCAATGGTAGGAAATGAGTGGTCCACTTCGAACACTAGATTAATAAAACATGCAAAAAGAAATTTCTCTCAATAGGAGGTAGTACTTGTTAGTCATGTCCAATACTCAATAGCACTTTATAAATAAAATTATATACTATATTCTCAGTAATATTATTACTTTTTTTACAAGGTGTGATAAATCTTTTTCTTTCGAGTAATAGTGATTTTGTGAGCAATCACCATTTGGCTAGTTAGAACAAGGTTAGCTTCCCCTATGAAAAGTATGGATTACAAGTAAAGAAATTAAAGGATATTATGTTTGTATATAATGCAAAGCTTTCTTTAAAAGGTCTGCACCTCAAACATCATGTATTTTAGATACTTAAGAGGTAAGTTCCTTTATAGACAATGTGTTGGAGTATGTCCAATCACTTGGAATCAAATATAAAGAATCATCTCACTTTTTTGTATTTAACTATACTTTTAAAAAAAGATAAGGATGGCAAAAATTATTAGACACTTACCAAAGATGGTAAATTCACTATCAATTCAGGATACGATAAGTTTACAGTAATTAATTCCCTTATTCATAAGCCACAAAAAAATATAGAATAAATTATCAACCTTCCAAAATATCTCTACTAATGTGGAGGCTCCAAAATAACTAATTAGCTTTTCATAAGCCACAAACAAAACATTATGATTTACAAAATGCTTATATAAGGATAGAAGTGTAGTAACACAAATTCAATAGCTATTAACAATTTATTATTTTACCATCTCTCATACGCTATAATATTTACAAGATAAAAATTTAAAACAATTCAATGAGTAAATATTCCTTGTGATTTTCTTAATAAAGTTAGACATAGTACTTAAGAATTTTCAAATTTTTCTTAGTTATGTAGAGAAGTTTAATAGATCCTCAAATGGTAAAATATACATTATTTCCATGAATTTTTGAGATTAATTGAATAATAAAAGATGTTATTCAATGGACTCCCCTTGTAGTAGATTTAGAAAAATTAAACTCTAGTCAACTAAATGGAAATAATGAAGGCTCTATAGGTTATGTTTGTGTGATTGGAGACTACTTGGTAGAGCTATTAAAGTACTATTAATTTACATAGAATCTAAAAATATAAAATTTAAGGAAATTGAAATACTATTTGTTTTAAATTTATGTGATAATCTAGGGTTATAAAAACATCATTATAGGATCAAACAATTAATCAATCTCTATAATATTCGAAATAGGATTTGAATCCTCTAATGTATCATATTTCAATGAAATAGAATGAATAAATTTCTTTGCAAAGTAGATAAATCATAGAACATATTCTTTGAAGGAAATGTATTAACAAATTAGTAGGCTTAAATAGCTAGTAACCATATTCATTTCAGGTTCTAAATTCATGACAAATTCCATGAGTTTGTAAAGGTTGAATCAAGCTTGATAAGGATAGGTGTTCATATATTCTATATTGATCATAAGGAAAGTCTTCCAACTAATGCCTCCATATGAAATGTATGGAATGTGTTCACATGATCATTATGGCTAAATTGGATTTGTTCTTATGGAACTTAGAATTTGGGGCTAAAAATAATGAACTAAAATAATGAAAACCAACTAGATTTTAACATAGATCTTTTATTTTAGCTTAAGAAATAAATTTTTTTTATAAACTTCTTTGGTTGACATAGCTGATGTTAAGTTAATCATATTCTAAGAAAAAGGAATGAACCTTTTCTTGGTGGCCCTTTTCTTAGTATGGTAATAAATGTTTGTATAATCTCTCAACTTTAATAACAAATGATAGCTATTCTAATATCTAAGATCATGAATTTTTTGACATAAAGGACAATACTAATCGAACCAATTCCAATATATTCTCATCAAACTTGAACCTGATTATAGCAAAGATACAAAAGAAAGTTCATTAAATTTTAAGTACTTTTGCTAAGGTAAATAGATTACATAATATTTTACTTTTACAAAATTTTTTTGTAATATTAATACAATAGAAAAATTTTGGAATTAAGAAGCTACCTATCATGTTTATTATTCTTTGTTAGAAATAAGATATGCAAAGAATGAGAATAGCTATTGTAATTATTCATCAAATTTAATTACAAAACATGTTTCTACATCCTCATCATTTAGTACTTATTATTTCAATAGCCAGCACATCCTCAAAATCAACCTTATGTAAAGACTTGTTCAGTCGCACCAGTT
>JAIUJO010000325.1:2500-104150 GCA_023846275.1 Vanilla planifolia | reverse complement strand
TCTTAAAGAGCCATAGTCATTCATTAATTGGTGTCCTAGATAGTTGCACTCCCTTGTATATATTAGTTGTCTTTATTAACATTAGGGACGTGCTTTTTATTTTTTTGTTTTTATTAAGACATGTGATTGATCATCCATAATGGATTTCTTGGCTTAAGAGTTAACAAGTAGAAATTTTGATGGCTTCAATCGTTTCCTATTGTTGGTTATTTTAATTTACATCTTCATTGACATTATTTCTGTTAATTACATGACTCAATTCCTTCATACAAAAAACAAGATGATCTTAAGAGTTGTCTAATTATTTTTAATGTTTGCCTTCAACTAGCTCATTCCTATGTTTGTGGCATCCTTTGTAAAGTTTAGGTAAGTTATTATACTAGATGTTTTAGCAAAGGATATTTTTCGAAATACCATTAGTAGAAATTCCAATTTTGTTTAACTCTGTTGTTAACTCCATGTCATTACAAACTCAAGAAATTTTATGATGTGCAAAATTTAAAGTAGCAACATCTAACTTCAAAGGGCCTAGTTATTCACTTTATTAAGAGAAGTACTAAAACAATGACTTGGTAGTTGCTATGTTGTGTTCCAACACACGCGATTGTTTTCAATTTAATTGAAAGAAAGGGTAGAAGGCATACATAAATGAGATTGACTATTAACAGTCTTAAAACATTCACTCAAATTCACATCAAAATAACTTACGTGCATGAAGAAACATGTTAAGAAAGATTTACAAAATTTTCCTTCAATTTAATAAGTTCCTTTTGCAACATAAGAGAATAAATTTTTTTGACATCTGCATTTTTTTGTTAAGATTAATTTAAAACATCAATGTAAGAATTGCTTACAAATAATAGTTTTCACAGTAAACATGCTTGTTTCTTAAGTCATTTAGAAAATAAATGTGTTACTATGCTAGCTCTAAGAGTGACTCATTACTTCGAAAGTTTCATGCCTCTTATAACCCATGAATATGTTATTCATGCTTGTTTCTTTTCACTTTTAAATTAGCATAATGTTCATTAGCTTCATTATTTATTTAGTTATTAATTAATGCATTTATATAAATTATCATCACATTAAAAAATTGAGATATCACCAAGACATCAATTAAACATTGCACCATTGATTGACAAACTTAGTTTAGGAGTACATGATGTTACTTTCCTTTTTTATTCGTTTTGCTTCTTCTCTTTCTAGTATAAAATAGTGATTTGGAACAAATTATCTCCATATAAGTTAAATCTTTCATTTCTTCACAACAAGAAGCAAAGTGTAAAAGTTTTTGTCCTCTTAGGTTAAGTTGAACAATTGACATGACTTATGACCCCTATCACCAAAAATAATGCTAGGACAGACAAAAATGTTTGGAAAATTATTGTTTATGATTCCAAAAAAACTTTAAAAAAAGTTTTCCACAATACTTAATGTTTCCAAAGAAATAGAGGACAATCCACAATGTTAATAGATATTAGAAAAAAATCACCACAAAAAACAAGACAATGATCTTGTATTAAGAACTTCTACATTTAAACCAACCCATTATGACAACAGTTAAAAGGGCTACACTTGCTATAAGAGGATGAAGAGGTGCCTTTTTTAAATATTAACATAAATGGTTTTGGCTATCCAACAATTATTTTGATCATTTGAAATCCTTGATTTATAAACATACAATTATTGAATAAACAACAATTAAAGGAAATAGAAAAAAGTACACAAAGCACGTAATGGTTTCAAATGGGTCTGCCAAGAACACAATCCCTTCATTAAACCATTATCGACCTAGTCAACTTCCACTATACTAGCAACGTTTCCCATATGGTGGGCATACTAGAAATCCTTGCGACAAGTTTATCAATCACTGATTCAACACAACACCTATGAGGTTACAGTGATTAGCCAGCCTTGACCATAACACAACAACAATTATGGTATTTGAAAGATTAAAATTTATAACACATAGAAAATGTTTTACACCTTTTATGTTAATCCCTTTTTCAAAAAAGTCACATAATATCTAAATGTATGGTGAAGATATTACTATACTTAAAATCAACTAAATAAAGATAATAGAAGAAAATGTGTTTATCCATCTATTGTAAGATAAAAAATAGTCCTACCTATATTCTTAATGAACCTCTCATTTTTAAAAGCAAGTCGAATAGTTTTATTTGTTTTCCTAGAGTAATTAAACTAGCCATTATGAACTTAGTAATTTTTTTATAAACTTGCAATCATTAGAACATTTTAGTGTAATAGTTAGATAGAGCTCATTGCTTTAATGAACTAGCCATTTCATAATTACATATTTGCAGCATAAGTTTGTCATGCAAGTTTGACATAAATGAAGAGACAATAAAAGGAAAACCTTTATTGCCTTTTTTATGTTTTTAATTTTTGTTCTAAATGATCACTCAAATTGTACAAGAATAATAAATTTATTACATTAAGCTAAGTCGATCTCAAAAATATAAAAAGGGGGACATATATGTAGATCCGTTAGGATTGTTTTGTACTATATATTCTCACCATAATATGATAATGTTTTGTTAACAAATTTTACCATAACAAAAAGTCATACACATAAAGAGAATATGATATTTTTTATAATGACATTGTAACATTTTTTTCCTTTAGTCCTCTATGTAGTGAACCGAAAGAAATGATTCACACAAGTAGAACATTCTACTTTGTACTATTTCATATGAAAGTTATGCAAAAACAAAAAACAAAATGCCTCCACTTACGTGGAAGATACAACATTCTAATAATAAGAGGCTTGTCATTCAATGTTAAGTGAACAATCATATCAAAGTTACAAATTATATAATACATGTTCAACTCAATTACAGTTTAGTAAAGACTTCAGATTCTCATAAGAAATAAAAATTTTACACCTATGAAAAAGAGCTTGTATAAATATCATATGTTGGAGAGGTCAACTTTTAGAACATTTAAAAGAATGTGACAAGATAGATAGCTTGTAAAACTATACTAACACTATATGTTTCTATCTCAAAAGATAGGCAAATATACATAATGAGATCATTTTAAATGTATGACCAATTTATAGCTCTCATTTTTACTAATAAATTAATTCAAAACTAGATCATAAATATGTAACATTAGTCATCATATTTGTTGACCATAAATTAGGGTAAAATATTAAGATTATTTTAAACTTATTTTCATAATTTATGTCATATATTTTGAATCTATGATATTTTGTGTTGAATGTCATGTGTTCTAAAGCTAAACATGTTAAATGAAACTTAAGAAAATTATTTAATTGGGATGATTGCTTCATTATTTTAAAGTAACTATAGCTTATCTACAAATGAAATGTTTAATTGTTTTACTAATTAAAATATAATGAACATAAGATCATGAAATTGTTTAGCAACAACATTTGAAGCAAACCCACTCGACCCTAGATCAGGATGTTAATGGAGCCACTAAGACGAGCAATCAATCTTCAATGAAACTTAAGGTGTATGTATGCCGTGCTGCATCACAATTTTTCACTTTCATTAGTTATTACTAAATATTCATAATAGCTCAACAAATAATTACCAGATTATCTTTAAAGAGTTATCTCAAATAGTTTTTTTGTTTACTCTACAAAATTGTATTTAAAAATTTAAATGCAAATGTCTCCACCTCATTTTGTATTTTTTTATTCAATTTGTGCATTGATATAGTTTTTATACTATTCATTATGATTTTAATGTTTTTTAATTTATTTATTTTTAATATTAAATATCATAATTTATTTACTGAGACAATATTTTGTGTCCACTACAAAAACATAATTTTTAAGGTTTTAAATTTCCTTTAGATATCGAAATTTTTTATTTTTGTGTAATTTATTTTTTTTAATTTGTTGTTAGAATTAGACAAGTTTTGTGCACAATGTATGCACATAGTTTTTAGCATTTTTAGTGTTAAGTTACAATAATGGCATTTATATGTTAAAATTCATAACAAATTTCTATTTGCAAAATTATGTTTATTCGGTTTGCATTAATAAAAAATGTACATGCTAATGCATTTTCAAGATTTTCGAATCTTTTGTTAGATAATTTTTCTCTTTTTTACTAAAATTATATTATCATATTTTTTAATGAGTTAATTATTTCTTAAAATAATACAATTTAAACTTTTAAGTCTTTTCTATTAGTAATAATAAGAAAACCTTTTTGTTGATGCAAAAGGTCAGAATATTATCTCATGAATATATTTAATAGATAAATTTTATATGTCTATTATTTATTAATATTTCATGTTTTTTTAATTTTTCTAACTTGGGAGATTTTTAATTAACTATTGTTTTTAATGTCATGATTTATATCATTAAATTATATCACATAACATACCTACTTCTAATTAAATAATCAATAAATTCACATTTTATATAAAAGAAAGTGAACTTTTAACAAATTTTTTATTAGTGTATCATGTAAATTTTTTTTAACTTTTGGATAATTTTCTCACGTCATTTGCATAAACATATATGATTTGAAATAATCAATTTTTAATTGTTTTTTATTTTCATATAACAACTTTGGTCTTTTGACATTTTTTAAAACAAATATTCGGAATATTATTTCTAAACTCTATTTACACCTTATTTTTATTTTTTAGTTGTTTCATTATTACCATTTTTTCTACCATTATTTTTCTTGCATTATTAACAAAACTTTTTGTTAATATACTATCCATATTTTAATAACCTTTACTTTTTTAATATTTATCCAACAAATTTTATGTATTTTTTAAATCCCTTTTTTAATCTATTGTTAAAGATAATCTTTACACAAAATGCTATGCACATGTGTTTGATTTGTGTGAAGCAATAAGTAAATCTTGATGCATAGTTTCTCAAAGTTTTTGAAATGCCAAATTTCTTAACAATATTTATTATATTTAATATTTTATTATAAAAAATTAACATTTGAAAACATTGCTTTACTAACAAAATTTGTTTCATTTCAGCAATATATTTAAGTATTATATCATAAATTTCCATTATATTACCACTTTTTCCTTTTCCCTTTTGTTTTTCATTTTTCTATCTCTAGTAAAATATTTATAATTCATAATTTAGTAAAAATAAACTTTTGTCGACTTACACATTTAATTATGTATGATAAACGAGTAATTTTTTTAAACATCTTTTTTTAATTTTTTGTGATATATTTAATTTGATTATTATTCATTATAGATTTTTCATATTTTATATTTTTTTGGAACATTTGTTTTCTATCTTTATTTTGGTAATCTTCAATTTTTACAATTCTTAAATTTTTTTCTTTATACATATATCTATTTTATTTAATACAATTTTTTATTTAATTTTAATTTTTGGTTATTGTTACTTTATTATATGAATTATTTATGATTAAGTAATGTTTTCTTTTTGTGGGGACTTTTATTTTAATTTAGAAGTTCCTTGCTCTCCATAATAATTTTCAAACAGGATTTGTGCGTAGCTTTCAACAAATTGTTTATTTTTTTATTTCTTCATTAAAGTGTATTTTTTCTAATATATTAATTACATCTTTTTGGATATTTGAAAATCATGTTTTTAATTCATATAATGTTGATAGGTAAATGAATTTTAATAAAATATAAAAAAAAGAAAATATAAGAAGTTTTTGACCTTTAAATTTTTTTATTAATATAACTTGTTATTTCATTATGTTTTCTAATTTTTCGTTCCAATATCTACAAGTTTTCTTCGAAAAGACATGACATTTTTTTTATATTATGTGCATTGTAATTCAAGTAGACATGTCATAATTGAGTTATTATATTATATTTTTATTTACAACAATTTGAAAAATGCTTAACAAATTTTTTTTTGGTCAATATTTAGTAATTTTTTTAATATTTTAGTTACAACATATATCTCCTTCCATTAGAGGTAAATTACTATTTTTATTACATTTTATATAACATATTGTTGACAAGTTATACACATTGTTTTAAATATTTTAATTTTTAACTATAGCATTATTTTTAAAATTTTTATTTCTTTAACCACATTTCTTGAAATCTTTTTATTTTTAAATATTTTTTGATATTAAATTTATAGTAATGGTATTTTGCATTAGCAAAGTACAAGTAATATTTTATTTTTGTCATGTAGTGAAAGCTTTACATTGTAAACTTTATGTATCCCAATAATTTCATATTATTTTTTTATTCTTTCTTTTTTAACATATTCAAAAGTATTCACTATGCTTATATTAAGAAAAATCTCATTTTTATCACATATGTTTTTTATTAAACATTTTAATATAGTTATTGTTTCTTTAATTTTTAACTTTTCCATTCTTTCATTTTTTGTGATCATTATTTATCATCAATTCCTTTCACAATTTTATTTAATGATTTAAAAAAGTACAATATTATTTACATTTGGTTTCTCATCATTGTCTATGGTTTTAGGTAACATAAGGATTTGCTTTCCTATGGTTTTTAAGAAACCATTTTCTTGAATGTGATGCATGTTCAAATATTTTAATTTCAAATACATTTCTACTTTTTATCTGTTATTATAATTCTAATTTATTGTTTATTTATTAAATATTGAATCTAATTATCCTTTTTATTTGAAATGCTAAACTAATTTGTTATGCACTAAACTTTTAATAGTAATGGTGTTGTTTTTTTTCATGTTCAAAATGTGTTTTTGCACTAAAATATTTTTTTGTTATAATGTTGATAAAATTTTATCATAATGTTTTTTTTAGTTTTAATACTTTTATTTTGAAATAAATTTTTCTTGATCAAATTACCCCAAAGTGTTGTTTTAAATTTGTATGTACCAAAACTTTTAAAATTTTAGCTAGGTATCTATTGAAATTTTTCAGTTTTTATTTGTAAAAAACTATTTTGTATTTATTCTAACAAACATACAATATTTGTTTTGAAGCTTTTCATTTTATATTATACAAATTTTTTTTTGTTTTGAAAAACATAATATATATTTATTGTGATAATTTTTATTATTTTGTGTAAAACATTTTTTTGATATTAAAAATTCATATTTATAATTAATTTTGTTGTATATTTGATGTGATGATGATAAAGTCAGTCTAAATATTTGCTCACACTTTCTTGAGCTTTGAATTATATTTGTTAAATCTCAAGATTAATGGTAGCATTTTGAGTTTTTTTGGAGCAAAGCTACAACTTAAATAAATAATTAAATTTAGATGGCTTAAATTACTAACTTTGGAGCCAACAATAATTTGATTTGTGGGATTGCTAATGCACAAAAAGTATATTTCTAAATCTTTATGGATAGCTTGTTGAATCATGTAATCTCTATGTAATTATGACACAAATGATTGTTATTTTGTATTTATATTTAGGTGTGTATTTAAGTTGTATTTAAATAGCATTTGTTTTTTAATTAAGGTATTTGACTTTTAAAAACATTTAATTGTTGAAATAATATATATATATATTTTGAAATCTTTTCAATATTTTTTGCACCGCAAAGCCCAAAAGGACTTGAGTCATGTCTATGGTTCACAATATAGACATGGGACATGAGTAGCTACACACAACGAGCTCTACAAAAATCGAGGGAGGATTGCTCAGATTATCGATTTAAGCCATAAGGGTTTTAGTAATTTTGGTTCAATTTATTCAGGCCATAACTCCTTAACCGACTTAATCATAGGGAATCAGGAGGGACTCATGAATCTGTTAAGAAATTGGGATAAGTCAAACTCATATTTACGTATATGACTTGGTGACCTAGGTCACAGCTTTTTGAGAACATTATGGAATTGCCAATGTTCATAGGCTGAATCATAACGAAGATATTATCAGCATAAATCACATGAACTACTTTGCATTGTGAAACAAAAAGAATGTTGTCGCCATACTTAAGTTTTTTAGCACCAAATGATCGCATATTGTTGCTATCAGATGGTCTAGATTATGCCACTATTGGTGAAACGTTTACTTAAACGTAGCCATTCATTTGGAATGTTTGATAAAGCTACTTAATGTCTCTCTCCCTTCATAAATAATAACCAATTTAACATCACCGTCGATCTAGCTTTTTAATCTGATGTTCTAGGTCTTATCCCAATATGATTAAATATAAATCGTTTATCAATTATTCTTCAAACAGCATTTGCTTCGAGCACCTAGAATGAAATAGTAGTTGTACCATCATTTTCATTCATATTACCTATGATGGCTATTTTTCAAAAAAAAATTAATTTGAGCTATTAGAGGAACCCTTTTTAGCCATTAGTATTGCAACACTTTTATTAAAGATTTAAAAAATTTAGAAATTATTTTATGCAAAAATTGTAAAGTTTAATAATTATTTTGTATAGTCATAAACTTTTGTGCTATTAGGTGTCTTATTGGAGTATCTGTGTGTATTTTCTTTACTCGCCACATGAAAATGAGTGAGTTTCGATTAATAATAAGGGGTAGATGTATGCACTAGTTTTGGCTCAACCATTTAAAACTCTGTGTATTTCATTTAATACTGAACAATCTCATTTCAAAAAATAATATTTTAAAGAAATAATTTTTACTTTTATGAATAAAAATTTTTCGAAAAAAAATTTAGAATAAAAAAATTTGATAAATACATAATTCATCCATCTAGCCTTTTATATTTTGCATCATATAATTTATAATAAATTTCACATGTTAGTTGACTTCATCTCTTACTAAATGTTTGTCATGCTTGTCAAAATAAGAATAATTTTTTTCAATAAAATGTTAAAAGAATTTTTAATATTTTTGTTATTAAGTTATGTTCATGTTTTGTTTAAAATTTTTATATTTTTAACATTTTTACTTACAACATGGTCATTGTTTTTCTTATTTTGTTAACTAGTTTAATTTTCTTTAGATATTTTTAATATTTTGCAATACTAGTCAAAGATATTTTCTTCTTTTGACAATTCTTTATTACATTTATCATGGTTAAGTTTCAATTATTTGATTTAAAAATTTAAACAAGTTTTTAATTGGTAGAAGCACTTGTTATTTGTAATAACTCAATTATGATGCTTGTAACAATGAAAGAAATCTTTTATTATTCAAGATATTTTTTATTCAGCATGTTTATAAGAAAATAAAATTAGTTTATAAAATTTTGTTCAAATAATTTCTATGTGTTTTATAATTATATTATTCTAAAAGTTGAATGTATTTTTATGTTATTAAACATAGTTTTTTACAATAAGTTTTTTTTACTTGGCTAAGAAATTTTATGTTTTTTAATGATCTCTTTATACTATATTATATTTCATTGAAATGATAAACTATCCATATTTCTATTTATTGTTGACTTTTTTTATTTGGACATCTTAGAATTAAAAATGTTCACTATCATGTAATATTATATTGATATATTAAAATTTCCATAAAATCTTTTAAATAATGTTTAATTATTTTGTTCATTTTATTAAATAAATAATTTTTAAATTGTTTTGAATAATTTATGTATTAATATTTTATATTATTTAGTTTCTAAAATTGATTAGATTAAGTTTTTAGGAACTTTTTTTCTTTTTATACCTTTTATATTTTTTAATTAATTTCTTATTTTAGGCAATACTTTTTCTAAAAATTTGTCATGCACATAATATATATACCTTTTTTGTCAACTTCACAAAAATATCTTTTCTACTATTCCATGTACCTTATTATCTTTAAGATTGATATAACTTTTTTTTGAAAAAACTTCTCTCAAATTTAAGTCTTATTAGCCTTAGATGATTAGGAAAACCGTTTCTCAATGTACTACAATGAAATTTTTATGATCTTTTACCTTTTTAGTACAACTAATATATGTTTTTTAATTTTGCAAATAGTGGTTGTAACTTTAGGACAATTAGTTTCCAAAATTAGTTATATGTTTTAAAACATCTAATGTTTTTAAAATATAATAAAAACAGGAGACTTATATCAAAAAAATTTTATTTTACAAAACATTTTGAATATCAGTCAATATTTAAAATCAAATATTTTTTTTTCGCAATTTGTTGAAATTATTTTATAAATTTTCTTAGCAATTATTTTTTTAATTCTTTACACTTGTCCACATGCATGTTGTGTGTGCATGGTTTTAAATATTTCCATCAATTAGTTGGCATTATAATAAAACAAATATTAAAAATATTGTTCTTTTTTAAATAATTTTTTATTTGAAAATTTAATGTAATTAGAATCTTTTGAGAATTTTAATTATCTATATGAAATTTTTTTAATTTCAAAATACAATTTGTGAATAATGTAGTTTTTTAAGTACAATTATAACTAAATATGTCAATAATTTGTTATCAATAACATTTCCTTAAATTATGATTTAACTATGCACTTATTAATTGACGTGATATTTTTATTGTTTTGCTCTTTACTTTTTTTTATGTAGAATTTTTAAACAATATATTCATACGTTAATAGTTTTATTGTATTAATATTTATACTTTTCTTTCTTTTATCTTATATTTTTGCTAACTACTTTCTTACATTTATAAATGATTGTCTATTGTTGATATTTTGAAAAAAATTTTATACAAAGCTTAATATTTAGTATTATTATATTACTCTCATAAATCGCAATTGTCAAATAATATGGTCAACTTTTGTATCTTAAAAAACATATACTACTTGAAACTATTTTATTAATTATTTTAGTTGAGGTATTATCATGTTGACTTCCTATTTCCCAATCTCAATTATCTTATTAATTGAAGATTTATTTTTCATACTACATTAACATTTTTTAAAATAATTTAAATATTTTAATTTCTTATTAACTATAAAAAAATGTAAAATGTTATGGAAAAAAATAATTATAAAAATGACACAATTGATTAAAATTATTTAGTAAATGTTACGAAAAAAATTTTTCATAAAAGTAATTTTTCAAAATACATTAACAGAATTAAAAAATTTTAAAAAATATCAATATTATTAAACATTTAAATTGTTCAAATTACATCTAAGACAACAAAATTTACCAGCACACCTTTCTAATGAAAAGATTTAAGAACAAAAATAAAAATACAAAAGTCTATAAAAATTTAAAATTTATAATATACTTAAAATAATAAAAATTTACAAAAATATTTATAACAATAAGTGGATGACTTTGTGTAAACAATTCTATAAAGTAACATCAGCAAAACATTTTTCGATTTTAAAAAAATATAATAAATATAATGAACTATCAAAAGTTATTATCATTTTATGTGTATGATGTCACAAAGCATGTTATACATATTCATAAAACTAAATGTGAAATTATAAGTAAATCTTTTACATTATTTTTCAAATTTACAATATAAAAAATAAATTACACCAAACTACCATAATAAAAGGTTAACTAATGTAATAATTAAGTTTACAAGATAATGTAATAAACCTAAAAAAATGTGGCAGTAGCCCAAATTATTGTACAAAGCTGTTATTTTCAAACAAACAATTGCATTTCTTTAAATATTTCACATTTCAGGCTAAACTGATTACTATTTTGTTTCTTAATTTATAAATATGTCAAAATAATCTTATGGAAAAGAAATTGATGCACAACATTTTTGATATTTTATGAAAGAAACTCGAATATTTAATATATGTTTTTAGATTTTTAATTATTATTATATTGAAGTTACACTTTTTCTTATGTGCTTGCATCTTAAATGTTTTGTGATACATGGTGTTGACAAAATACAATTTTTTCCTCATTAATTAAAATTTTGGTTAAAAAGTTCGATATACTTTTATTTTGCATATAAAATATTAGATTTTGACAAGTTGCATTAATAGTAATAAATGTTTCAGATTTTTTATTATCATAAAAACATTATGAATTTTTATATTTTTTACTTTTTGATAAATATTTTTTCTTTGCAAAACTTTCTTATTTAAAATTATTTTGAACATTTATAATCATATATTACACAACAAAAAATAAATTTAATTTAAGTTTATATTTATATTTTTTTAAAAATATATTGACCATTTGATATTTTTTCAGAACGAAATGCTCTTAACTTTAACAATGTTTTACTCTTTTTGCAATTGTCAAAATCATTCCCATTATAATTTACTAATCATAATTTTTGGCATTTCAAATCTTGTAATGTTATTCTTATTTTGAATTTATTTAGTGTTTTATACATTATTTTCTCCATTCTTTAGTTATAAATTTGATTTTAGAAACTATACATATTTACTCAATTTTATAGCAAATTAAAAAAATTTGATTTTTTATGTTGAATTAAGCATTTATAATTCATTTCTATTTTTCACATTAGAATAATAAATATGTACTTTACCTTTCTTTGAGAAGTTTTCTAAGAAAAATATTTTTTTCTTTATCAATATGTTTATTAGAATGATGCACTTTTGGTATACACTTGAATATTATCTATGTTCACATTTTTTTTTCACATCATTCTTAGTGTTTATTGGGATAAAACTTTGTAACATTTCTTAAATAAAAAATTTTATATTTAAAACAATGTACAAATAATCATTCAAGCTTGACGATGCACTGTTATGAATGGTATTTCTTCATACTTACTTGTCTATATTGATAATATGCTATATCAGGATAATTTATTTAACAATTCAAAAAATTTATGATGGGAAATGAGCAATTGAAAATTTGTCTAATAAGATTTCCTTGGTTTTTTTTGTAGTTGCACAACAAACTTTTGAAAATTAGCATCTTATCATTGTCACAAAAAAAATCAAACTTTATACCAATTACTATTTATGAATGTATAGTATTTGAGTTTTATCCATGTTCAATATTGTCCTACTTTATAATGTAATATTATAACAATATATTTTCTATTGGTTATCTGATTGACTAACCATTTTTGTAATTTTTCTAGTTCTGTGGTTGCCCTCAATATAATTGATGTACCAATCCACCTTAATTTCTTTAATCACTTGTTTAATTTGCTAAGGATTTTTTCTAACTTTAATGGAAGTTTTTGGAGACCTAGGACCATTCTAAGATATGCGATGTGGTTGAATTCAGTCATTAGCATGCAAACCTATTGCCATTTACACTTCCAGACACTTTGTGACTGAAACGACACCTGCTTCCATATTAGAGCAATGGACATCTTATTAGACAATAAATTTTAATATTTTACCTTTCTAATCCCAAATGACACCTACAACTATAAACCACCCCTTCATACAACTTTTTTGTACATTAAGTTTGACTTTTCTAATAAGTGGCAAGCTCTACTTGACTAACATGTATGTTTTAAACCACATTTAACATAATGGTTGATACAGTCCCAATTGTACCAATGCCAAATTTTCTTAAATATTTTGTTTAAGAAAAACATATTTGAAAATTTTATTGCAACTATTGATCATGTTTTTTATAAAGCTCATATTTGGCTAACTAGTATCCTTATTTGCCTTAATATTCCTTGCTTCATTTCTTTTCATTGCTTGACCATTTATATACTTTTTATGCACTTAATATTACCCTTTAGATGTTGAAGTAATTTGTTATGTTATATTTCATATTTCTAAACACTTTAGCATTTTCATTGGAAGAATATTTTTTGTAAATTAGACATGCAAAAAGGTTTTAATTTATTCAATTCTCTATTTTCAATGATGAAATTTTATATTTTAATATTCTTTGTTTTTTTACTTAAACTAAGAAGTTTTCCTCACAATGACAAAAAAATTGTTTTTAAAAATATTATGTAAAAATTTTGAACATTTTAATTATTAAATTGCACTTACAATATAATTTTTCGACTTTTGCATTTTTTATTCTTATCACTTTAATTCTTCTTTGTTAATCATTACAAAAATGATAAACAATATTCTAATACCTAATCTTTTTTTTAAAATTCCTATAAAAATAGTTGTATTATTAATAAAATACTTCTCATATATTTAATATTGAATAATTAGAATGTTCACGTAGAAAATTAGTTTTTACATGATTTCTTATTGTATTAAGAATACAAGTTTTTTATTTACATTGAAATGTTATTATCTAGCTACTAATATTGTAATTTTTATCATTTTATTATTTTATTGTTAGCATTTGAAACATACAATTTATATGCCCTAAATTGTCAAAACAATTATTATCAATACAATTTGTAATTAAAATATTTTACCTATTACAACAAAGTTTTCGAAATCGATTTTTTAAAACAATTTTGGAATTTTGACAAAACTAGTATTAGAATTTAAGTTTTCATTTTTATTCAAATATTTATCATTGCTTTTTAACATGAAAGATTGTAAAGTTGCATGTAGTCTTAAAGACAAAATTTTCTTAAATTCCAAAACTTTAGAAAGCTCTCATCAAATTTGATGAAGCATAATATCCTCATCTTGCTTTAGTATACTGAATGATAGTAATGCAAGTGAAGGCATAGGTCTTTCCAGATGTTCATATATCCCCATTTATTGAAGATATCTTGCAAATTCAAATAAAATTTATAAGTAAATCTGAAGCTATTTAACCTTTAAGTTTTACTAAACTTCAAAATAATAAAATTTGAGCACATATAAAATGAAGGCAATTAAGTGAAAGATCTTTTGATGTAATTTCTTTGGATTAGCCTTCTATCAAATATTTTTCATTTGTTACAAATCATAAAATTCTACAAAGCTCTCACCAAACTATACGGAACTCAGTATCATTATTAATGGATAATATATGCAATGTTCACAATGCAACTAGTGGTGTAGAGTTTTCCTAAAGCCCCTTTATTGTTATGCGTTAAAGACATCGCACAAAATTTAAAACAAATCGATATGTAAATCTAAAACTATGTACCCTCTAAATTTTATTACCACTTTTGAGATTGCTTATTTTCAACTTCAAAAAATTAACAATACAATTTCAATGGCCATTCTTGTACTAGTTTTCTATTAAACACACATTCAACCATGTTTATCAACTAAGGAACGATCACACTTTACAAAATATTTTTCTTACTAGTCAATGCATATGGGGTAGTCATAATAATAATAATAAAACATATTTGAGCTACTTAATCTAAACTATTTAACACATTTATGTGCAAAATTAGTTTTTCATTAAGAATCAAGTTTCATATTTTTTTAATGAAAAAGTATTCTTTTGATAATTATGCACAAACTTATCAACATATCAATTTGTTAATGTTTTGATGTAAGCACAAACAATTTTTATGACATAATTTTTAACTAATCCATACTGATTATTTAAAAGCATCTTAGTTACTTTACCTTATTCACACCATTTTGGCAAACAAATATTTTCTATTAAATTATCATAAGATTAAGTTTTCAACATACTTGTGACATAAAATTTTAAATTGTTTTTCATTCTACCATTATACGAGTATTATTTAGAAATGTTTTGTGAAGAAAAATCTTCTAAACACTAGCACTCCCTTTTGAACTTTGTTTACTTTAATTATGATATTTTTAAATTTTTATATTGATATTATTAAGTCTTAAATAATGTTTTTTAAATATTTGATATGTAATTTCGACTTTCTGTTTTGTTCATCATATTGTACTTCTTTTATTACTTTATCAACTCTAATAGTATTTTTGTAAAGATTTTATATTACTTGAATACTTTTTTGGTTTAATGTTTGCAAAAATAATTTAAAATTATAAATAAGATAAATTAGTGCAATGCAAGTTTTTAAATTTTCAAACTAACAACTTATATTAGCTTATTTGACATTATTCTAATGTTATAAAAAGCTTTTTATGTTGTATAAAAATTTTTCATATTTTAATTATTTTTTTAATTTAGTTAGGCCATTAAAGATTTAAAAGTAGTTGGAAAAAATAAACTATTTTATATATTAAAATAAAAAGAATAGAAATTTGAATAAACGTTTTACATAAGTACAAATATAAGAAATACATGGAGTAATTAAAATATTAAACTGCTAATCTATTTACAAAAATTGTTGAAAATTACTTTATAGTTAATGCTACAACAGGTTAATGTAGATGAATAATCCATTGAGAAAGAAATTAAAAAAAATTACAAATAAAATTTTAAATTAATTAGAATTGTGATTGAATAATGAAACATAAAAATAATTTACTTTCAAAAAAGAGGCATATAAAAATGAAACAAAGATATAAAAAAATTTGAAATTAAAAAATCACAAAGGCTATTGAATAATAAAATGGTTAAAGTAAATTATATAAATAGTAAATTGTCTTACCATTCCAAAAATTGTAAGAATGCTTTGGGAATAGCTTTTTAAGAGTGAAGAGTATCAATGAAACTTATTATTCTATTTAATTGAAATAAAAATATTTACACAAAAAAATAAATTAATAAAAATGAAAATTCTTGTATGTTAGTAGTGAAACCCATAGGTGATATGTTAAAATGAAAGCCATGCCACATGTGCATATGCCTTCTCCACATCCATTCCAAGCATCATTAAAATTTTTGGTTTCATTGAACATATCAATCTAATAAATTTCTATTCTACTAAACTACTTGTTATGCACATTTTGCATAATGTTTTAAATTTTCTATTAGATTAATTTTAATTTTTTTTATGTACATATTTTTATGTGAGATATTCACATTATTTTTAAAGTTTAGATTATTCCTTTGTCATAATTTGTTTTTGCATGTTTTTAATTCTTTAAAAGTCTTTGAAATCAATAAGAAACCATTCATCTTTCATTCTTGAAGAATGCCTTTAATGTATTGCATAATTATATAGATTTTCTCTCCTTTTCTTCAAATTTCTTTTTCTACTTATCTTGAATTTTTAAAATTTTGTTAGACTAACATAATTTTTTTTCAAATATTGTAGTTTCTTATATCATCATTACTCATTGGTGATATTTGCAATAATAAATTATTTGTAACTCTAATAAGTTATTTTGTGCATTTCATATTTTGGAAAAAAGATTACATGTTAGTAAAACTCAATTTATTAATCTACATAACTTTGAAATGCCAACCTTTGTATAGTTCTAAAATAACACACTTGTTACTTAACTCAAATTAATACATATTATCTTTTTGTATTCCCTAATAATCTAGTAAATATGTTCAATATTGTTGGCTGCAATTTAGATCCTTGTAGAAGTTTAAATCTATCCAACATCAATAATATAAAATACTTATAACTCTATCATTTAATTATATGTTGTATTTTTCTTTTTGAATTATTTTGCTAAATAGTTTTTGTATAAAATAACCTAGTATTTTTTATAGGAACAAGTAAAGATGGTTTTTATGATTTCTCATATTTCTTTATCAACAAATTTTAAATAAGTAGTAGACCAAATTGTTTTCTAAAGATAAGACTTGTCAAAAAAGTATGGTGGTCTATTGGAAATTGCACCTTCACACAAATTTCCTAAAACATTAATTTGATTAATGGATCAACTAAACAACTTCTTCTTGCTGGAAAGAAATGTTTTTCTTACACCAATTGAACTATGGTTCACTAGAGTTCACAAGAAGTGGGCAAACAGTTAAGAACAAAAATTTTTGATTCATAGAGAACATTTAAAGAAAATGCGTTGAAGTATTTTTGGTAAAAAAAATTAAGAACATATTTAAATGTCATTTTGAGGAAATATTGATTTTATTTTGGAACACATGCAGCTTTTTTTAATAATAAAGTTTTATGAAACTTGTGAAAAAGAAAAACAACAAAACTATATAAAATGTACCCAAACACATTTTTGGTAGCTCGTCCTAAAATAAATTATATCTATTCCCTCGACAAAAACTACGCAAAACGGCAACTAATATAAATAATTTTGTGAAACAATGATGAGACTAAATCCTCAACTAAATAATTGGAATAGGTTACTATGACATTTCAACGAAAGAAAAAATACAATAAAATAATTTTGTGACACAAAAATCCCACAAAAGGGGGTGAATTGTGGTAAATAAAATTTTCTATCGATTTTCAATTTCAATTAAAAATTAAATCTTTTAAGCACGAATAAGAAGAAATATAACACAAAAGATTTTTAAGGTGGTTCAACTCAACATCGAGCCTACATCCACCCCCAACCGGTGTCGAGAAAAACAACACTAGAAATACCAAATTACAATCGAGGTTTTTTCTACGGTTCACCTTAAACCTACTTGGGATTTCTCCTATGGCTAATCTCAAACCTACTTGAGTTTTTCCTGGCTTAACTCAAACCCCGGGCTTTTGCACAATACCGGGATGCCCTTACCCCAAAGAAAATAATACAAAAATTGGTAAAACTTAAATTAACTTTAAGTGAAAAAAGAGGCACACACGATCGAAAAATAGAAGAATAGAGATTGAAAGATTGTTGAAGCAAAATCCTATAATTTTGGAATCCTTCTCGCCACTTTCTCTTTATGAAATTGGAAGCACTGCATTCACTTGAGTTTCCTCAAAATCATGATCTGAAAGCCTGGGGATCCTAGCAAATATCACCTCTAGAAGTTATTCATCCTTCCCTATTTATAGAGCTTAAATTTGAGCTATAAAATCACTACCAACGGCTCTTAAAATCAAATAGTCATTTGGGTAACAGACAAAAAGTAGCTACCGTCCTATTCGGGCCCAAACACGGACGACATGAATTGAATCTCGAATTTACTGTCTTAGATAAATCTGATCCGTTTGATCTGGGCTGGCTTGATCTGAGCAAATGCTACCCTGCTTGTAATAGTAAATTTTGTCCTAACATAATTCAAAGGAAAATACTTACCTTACTGGTTACGTGTCTAGCCGCATATCTGCGCTTCCTATGTTTGATTCTTCAGCATGTCATTTTACGCTAAATAATCTCAGTCGTCCGATCAGGCTTTCCCTTCCGGCTACTTTGATAATTAGGTTGGATTTTAGTCCCCACATTGGCTACGATGTTTCGCCATTGTGCTTTCTAAGGCATTCGCTTCCAATTACCCTCGAGCCGCTTTGGGGTTGGCTTCCCCCTTCCTTGACCAAGATTTCATCACATAGTTGGGTTGACTTGATCTTGCTCTGTTTAGTTTAGCATTGCCTCTAGAATGAATTCGCAAAGTTCCTTTCAGCGTACTCTGCGGCCTGAACTCCTTTGGACTATGGGCTCCTCTTCTCGGTCAGTCCACCAGTTTTATATATATATATATATATATTTTTTAATTTCTAAAATCCTGGATGGGCCAGTGGTCGGGTCGGGTTGACCAGTCCAATGCTATAGTGGAAATTCCCGAGAGTAACGTTGTTTTAGGGTGTTTTGTGAGAATTTTTGTGTCAAAATATTTAATATAAGTGTACCAAAATAATTTTACATTATCATAGTGTTATAAGTTTTCTAAATGACTATGAAAAGAAATTCATGAAAAATAATTCCTAAATAATTTTAAAAAATCAAATACCAATATCTATACTTTTTGTCAATCAAACTTGGCCCAAAAATAAAAAAATTCAATAATTATTAATTTTATTAAATTTTTAAATATTAATACTACTAGTGTGTAACATCATCTCAAAATTTGGATATATCAACTTTAAGAAAAATAAAAACAAAATCATGTATAAAAACTTTAGTGCATGTCTTCAATTTCCTTGAAGCATGCCATAACTCCAAGAGCCTTGAAGACCACTATTTTAGACATTTAAAATTTATGGCTTGACTTAATTAAATATTAACAATTTTATTTAGAGCAAGCCCATATTAGATATAAACATTTATGCTTGACTCAACAAACACAAGGGTGTAACAAATATAATAAAATAATTTTGTGACACAAAAATTAATGTTAATATAACTAAAAATTTTATGCTTGATGAATGACTAATGAGACATAAGTATTTTATTTAAAATAATTAAAAATAAATCTTGGGAGTTATTTTCTTGGCATGAAAGTTGAAGTAAAATACATTTTGGCATTGTGCTTTAAATTGAGACTTTTTGTTCTCATTAAAATAAGTTTTTCTTATTTGTTATTTTAATTAAATTATTATTTTAACTAATTAATCATGATAATTAAAACATACTTTTTTAATAAGTTATTGAAAATGGATTTCCAAATATACGATAAAGGATAAAACAATTATTTGAACAACAAGATAATGTCTAGACTTTAGAATAATAATAATTTTCTAAAATAATTAATTTCGATAAAATTTAATTTTTTTACCTTGCATGAATGATTTTAATCAAATTTAACGTTCTATTTAAAACAAAAATGAAATATTTAAAATTAATTTTAAAATATACTCCTTTGTTATTTTTAACTCTGATCGAGATGATTTTCGTGAGATTTTACCTCATTTTCTTCTTTTTTAAATTTTGCCTAAGACATAAGCATCAATTATTTAAAATCTAAAATTCACTCAAACTATTTTTAATAATTCTTAGAGTTTGTTATCATCAAGAAAAGCACCATGATTAAGGCTCAATAACATAATAAACTATCCAACACTCCATGAAATTTTCACCAAACAAACAACTATCATTTGATTTTGAGATTGTCTCTCTATTTCTTCTATTTTTTTGCAAAAGAATTGTTGAAACTATCTTGAAATATACATGAATTTATGAGATTCTCAAGACCATTAGATAAACTTTGATCTAGTTTTGAATTTTTAAGAGTTTCCTTATCCTTTTTTCCCAAAAGTATCAAAAAACTTATGTTTAACTCGATTATGTTTAGGTGTGGAAGCAAAGATGCATCTTTCATCTAAAAAATAATTATTCTTTTGATTTTGATTATTATGAAGGGAAAATGACATCATGATTTATTTGTAAATACCTTTTGTTAATGTCTATAAAAGACTTTCTTTTGATAATAAATGAATATTACTATATGGATACAATAGCACATGTTATACATTAGTTACCTTACTCGTTTCTCCTACTAACTTAGAGAAAATATGTTTCTAAACCCTCTTAAAATGAAAAGTACAT
Organism: Vanilla planifolia; assembly: GCA_023846275.1. Lineage (NCBI taxonomy): Eukaryota > Viridiplantae > Streptophyta > Magnoliopsida > Asparagales > Orchidaceae > Vanilla > Vanilla planifolia. The sequence continues at coordinate 83,216 of JAIUJO010000325.1, read as the reverse complement.
TCAGCCACAAAACATTGTAATCACTTATTTTGATTCTACATATCGGTCATTTTGAACTAAAATTAGACTTTTAGTTGGAGTATTAACATTATCTAGAGCATATTAACTCTCTAGTTAATAAAATTCTACAAAATATATAGAAGTATGGTGTCCATGACATGAATGCATTGGATGAACAAAATACTTATCAAATTTGATCTTTTCATTAAAGGGAGCTTGTTCATTTTATATTGTACCACTTTGGAATATTCTACTTGTCTAAAAAGTTCTTAATGTTATTTGAGTATATGGTCCCCCAATTGAATAAGCAACAATAAAGCATAAAATTTGTCCCAACTCAACAAGGTCCTCATGTGTGGGACTCCCACGACAACATAATTAACAAATCTAACACACTTTTCTGTAAGTTAAAGGGGTCATGAAATGTATTGTCTATATTCAAGTTATAATTGATTAATTAATTAGCTCAATTCCAATATTTTGATTTTTAGCAGTTATTCATCAAAGAGTGATATATGCATTATCTTTTAATTCACAACCCATTAGTGTTTGGACAAAAATTTGCCCTTTTTATCGAATTTTAACCACTCATGGATATACTTTGAATAGTACAATTAGTTCTATGTAAAGAACATATTGAAGTACTTCAACAAGTCTATGCTTGTGATATCGAGCATCTAAAGTTCATACCATGATTTACATGATTCCTTTGTTACCTCTACAATAAGAAATTATATGTTCTATAAAAGAAAGTCCTTGTAAGTTTATTGGAATAGGTAAACCAATCATTTGTATTTGAGGATCTAACATTAATCCTCATATACCTACTAATTGATTTACTTAAGATGCATTTGCTATAACCCTTGAAAAGAATATTATATGGATTGGCTTAGAGGGATCAATCATCCAAAACTAAAGATTCATTTTTCATCTCTAGTACTCACTTCTAGCATCAACATCTCAATAAATTGATATAAGTTTTTAACCATGTGTACATTCTCATAATGATAGTTTTCTCTAAAATGAAACCATTTTGTTCATTATTTTGAACGAACCATCCCTTCATATGGATAGTGAAATGATCATCAATTCGTAATTAAATAGATGTGGTAGTTGCTCCTTGGAAACCCAAAGCTCTTAATTGAACAAGGATATGTGATGTGTATACCATTTTAAAATGATATATTAATATTTATGATCTAATTTTGAAAGGCTAAATCTACCCATTCAACCACAATAACCTCCTTATTCCATTAATTTAGATTCAATAATGAGATTAGAATAGTGATTCAAAAAATCCATTAATTTTTGTTCTCACAAAACTTAAAAGGAAATGCAAATTCCATCAAGTCTAGGCATCACGAATACAAATTCATTTTATAAATTCTTTGTAGTTATTATTTTTAAGTTAGATAGCTTATGTGTATGTCGGGCAAAAACAATATACCACATATCGGTTCACCTATTTTCCAAAAAGGTGACCAACAGTCATTTATATGTATATAAAATAAGATTCTCTTTGATACTTCCTACTATTTGATGGTGTACATACATCTTAATTTGATTGCAAAAGATTCATATTGAAATTCATTTGAGCTTTCCTTAAGCTCACTATGTAATGATCTATTATCCCCTAGAGCCAAAAATGACTATCCAAATGGATTCCTTTTTATTGATAAGTTCTAAGTGCATCATAAGAACTAGAAAATATGGCTCTTTCTTTTTTCTATACTGATAGTCTATATTATCAATTGTGTCCCTCTTATTGTTTCTACAACTCTCATTACATTGATTATAATAATTTGTTCAAATAACTTAGGGATTCCCAATCAATAATATATAGAGTCAATAAGCATATATTGAGTTGATACACAAACAAGATCGTCAATTGTTGGAGAAAGAGTGATTCATGTTAGAAAACATAAGTAAACGATCTTCTGCTTGACCTTCTAAAGGTAAAGATACATAAAGATCAATTTGATCCACATTAAACGATGAATTAGAAATATTTGGAAGCGCTTTATATCTATTTCTCAAAGTAATACACATTGATTTAATGAAAGAAAAGTATCCATAATAATCGCATAATTAATCTACCTATTTACCAAGCAATGCCATGATATCTTCAATCTTTACCTTCAATTATTTCAAAAAATGACTTGTAAAGCGTATTATGACAATCCCGCATTGGTTGTCCATGGATCCTATTATCAAGAAGTTATCCATGGTCACTTATACCAATCTCACCTAACACATTATTAATTCCCAGTGAGTAAATCTACATGTAATTAATACATCAATAAGAGTATTATTTTGAAAGATGACACTTCTATATAATTCCTTAAGATTCAAACTTATTCATTTAGACTTATCTATTTGAGTGATTGGCTACAACTTAGAAGGGAAAATTATTAATTGGCACAAAACCATCTATTTTAGTTATATATTTATTTGAATAAAATATTTATCTAAATCAAAGCAACTAGGAAAAACATCCTTTCTTCTTTTTTTATTTCTTATTCATATTCATTTCTAGAAAGTTTTTTGTTTATTAATTCCATCCATTTTACCAATGTATTTTTTTATAACAATTTGCTTATCCAAATTGGTCTATTGTTGTCTAATTACAACTAACCCTATTAGGATTTCTTAATTTTGAAATTTCTTGAAGTCTTGAGCAGTACAAAATGAGGGATGTTGTAATTCAGAGATTGTATTTAATATTGAAATGAATCTGATAAGAATAAGAAAGTATGGTTTTTAGTTATGGGGCAAGCAAAACAAATTGAGGTAGTTTCCTATAGAATTCCTACGTTCAAACACAAAAACACACACATGCACACACACACACATAATCATATGTGAAAGTTTCCTCCCATTTAGCTCATGAAGTTTCACCAAATAAATAAAAGGAATATTCTTTTTGTTTGACATTTTTTATGAAACCTTCAAAAAGCTACGCTTTACTATAGCTATCAGTAAAGGCCATCCTTTCATTAATTCATTATTGTTATTTTATTTTTACTTTACTTCGTTTACTTTTTACTCTTTTTATGGGTGTGGTGATTTTACCAAGAGAATGGGAATGTGAAATTACGTGTACTCTACAACTAATAAAATGATTCATTACCTCAAAGAGATATCTTGTAATAGAATTTTTTATTGATATTTTATTGTTATTTTTGACATTTTTTAGGTCCCAACTAACCCTTGCAATTATGTCATGGTGTCATTTGAATCATTTTTTGTGATTTATAAGATAATAACCATTTCAAAGTTTAATTTATAATTCCACAAAAATAATATATTTTCATGAGTTTCATGTTTCACCATTCTAGAACATGGATCAAATCTTCTTTTAAAGTATTTATTTGATAATTTTTAGCTTCATGTTTCTCCTCCCAAGACTCATGTTAGAGCTATGACATCATACTTAAGTTGAATAGGATGATAGTTTCTTAGTTTGAGTATATCAAATTAAAATTTCGATCAAATCAAACTTCACACTATAACTTGAAAAACAATTGTAGTAGCACACATGTGTCACTAAGCATGTAAGTTTTGTTTATCCCATTTTGTACCTTCTTGCCTGAAAATCAACAAAGTAAACTACCATTCTTGAAAATATTTTCATTCTTTTGTTTTTGTCCTAATTGCTTGGTAATTATCAAAAGAAAAATTCCTAATTTTTATTTGCCTAAAATCTTATTTCACAAAATAATCTATCATTCGCTAGTTCATTGGTTTCATAATGAAAAGCATATGGTTTTGTCACCTCTCATGCTATCTCTTCAATAGGTAGAGCTCTATCTACCTAAGCCCTAATTTGTTGAAGGGAAATTTGTCCAATTTGAAGTTCTTGATGATTATATTAATTTATCATAGAAAAAAGAATAAAAATTCTTATTAATTTATTAATTTAGATCAAACTTGAATTCTTTTTATCTTGAAGTTATTTTAAGACATAAAGAGATGATTTAGTTCTAAGGCCAAAATACAATGTTCCTGATTTAGCAATCAAAATCATTTTAGAGCACACTCTAGTTTAGGTTCTATTGCTCCCATTATCATAGAACTAAGTTATTCTTTATCAGTTTCAATATGAATAGATTTATAAGTAAGAATCTTTTGAAAAATATTAGAAAGAAAAAATTTAATAAAGCAAAAACCTCCAAATCTCTTGATCACTACAGCCTTTTCCTGAACTCCCTCTAATTGCTTTTTGCGTAATAAATTAATGAACTATAATTTTTATCAAGTTGTTTTATTATTATTTTAATATATGCAATAAGTTGACAAGTGATATAATAAAATAATTTCGACTTTTGATATGTTCAGATTTAGTTAGCATTTTTTCTATCTTTCTCAACAATTGGTAAATGTCATATTGAGTTGTTCATCAATTCATGTCAATATAAACTATCTAACTTTTTTAGCTAAATTTTTGTTATTATACAGCCTTGACGCAATCATAGAAACAGAATATCAAAATATTATGGGAGAAGAATGACATCAAGAATCTTGTATTCAAGAATACATAATGTGATCCTGAAATGGAGGCTGGAATGTATTTTAGAGGTATCTTATAACAATGAAAATCATAAATCCTTGATTATAAGAAAAAACAAATCAATATTAATGTGAATTCCAACTATCATTATTATACTTAATTAATAATAGATAACCATTTTCATTGTCATTATTTTGATGAAAACAAAGGGCAAGACAATAGTAGTTATCGGACTTTATTACCTTTATTTGAAAAATTTCATGTTATACCTAGAACTCTTACAAATATTATTACTATTTAGATCTTTAAGGTATATGCTTCCTCATTAATTAAAATTTGAAACTTGAATATTTTAAAATTTGATTAAAAGAAAGTTTAATTTTGAATTTTGAATTTTAAAGTCCGAAGTTCTAAATTGGAAGAATGGTGTAATGACGAAACTTTAGTTGTATCACACGAGCCTTGACTATGCTTAATGCTTTAAAATGAGTTTGTAATTTTTTTTAAAATTTTGATTTTTTTCTCATCCTTACTCTTAGCAAACCATCAATGCATTATAGGAAATGGATAAGATTCCTAAAAAATAGGAGTAAATAGTAATAGATAAGATGATTAAAAGAGTTTAATTAGACCACGGTTAATTAAAATGAGTAAATTATGGCTCACCTAATAAAAAGCTTGATTATCTTATAGTAAATCCATTGTTTAAGCTTGTGTGGCCAAGCTTATATGAGTTCTTAACATGTGTTTGTAATGGATTAAGAAATTAAAACCATAAAAGCGGAATTTAGGGAAGTTAATCAAGAAGATGGGAAGTAGAAAATAAAGTTAAGCGATAAAGAAGAAGGATTGTTCAACCTGTGATGTAAGAAAATATCTAGCTAAGAAGATGTCTCTATATACCTATTCCAGATTGGATGATCCTTGAGTTCATACTATATATTTAGCTAAGATATAATCTAATATAAAATAAAATTACTTTGTTAAAATACATATGAAACCATGAAAATTTGATTATGATAAAACCTAGTTATTCTTCTTCAAGAAACATGCTTAAGAATGAGAAAATGCCTTCTACCCATGACAAATGGAGATTTTTTTGTAACTAAATGGGTCAATGACCATTGTTTCTTATGTAAAATTTATAGTGGAACCGTGCCAAAAATATTTGCATTTTTCTTGCAAATGTTAAGTAGTTTTTATAATTATGTTGCATGTTTCGATTTTTTTATAAATATATGTAGATGATGAATTTAGAAAAAAAAAACTTGTCAATGCAAAGCACTCCTTATCTTAGACATTATCATGTGGAATAAATTAAAACCACGCTACTTCTTTTTCCCTTGTTGGTTGTTTAAGCAAGTGTGCATCAAGCATGGGTTATCATGACAATTGTTAGAAAATTGAAAAACCAACAAAAAGAAAATTTTATTTAATGTAATCAATAACCTAGAAAAAAAATTGTCTTGTTTTGTTATTATATCTTGCTAAAAGTTAAGATGCCTTCTAGAGTTCTTTATCATTCATAACAAAATTTATGTTTTATAGTAGGGATCAAGTTTAATATTCTTTTCTCAATTATTGCATGCATAGACAAAGTGTTTGATGTGCGTCACTATGTTTGTATTTGAAATTACTCACAATCTTATTTGATAACAAAGGAGGAAAAAATGTGTGTATATTTGCAAACATTTAGGATAAGAAATATTTGAAATTGTAAGTGGTAGTTTGCACCATAGCTTAATTAATAAATGATTTGTTTGTCTATTCTGGAAAATGTTTTAGCTAAGTATCCCTTCTCTTGGGCTTGCTCGAGAAGCATGGAACCCTTTCATGGCTATGTCATTGGAGGCATGGGTTTAGCCCATATGAGAACTTAGATAGCTTCAAAGGTGTCTGCAGTCTTTCATTCCTAGTTCGGAAGCCTTGGAAAGCTCTGTTTAAAGCCTTAGAATAAGTGTTAAGGACTAGGTTGGGTATTAAAGTAAATGTTTTATGAACAATTAAAAATTCCCTGTAAAGTTAAATAAAAAATTTAAGGTCTTTGGATAAGACTATGTAGGTAAACATAGACATGGAATCAAGCTCAAAGGCATAAAAATAATCTATAGAAAAGGAAGCTATAAAACAAGGTCCTTTTCATCTTCTAAGGAAACATCATCGATAAACCTTTATGCACATTGTAATAAGACAATGGAATATGCTATGTTCTATCAAAGAAGTAATAAGATAATGATGTTGGCCACCCTTATGTTTAATAGGTTCTTTGGGCTACACCATAAGTGCTTTTATATTTGTTCTTAAGCCACATGATGACACCCTAGTTTGTGATCTATGGAATTCATGGTACCTCTAAAGGGGCCTTAGGATGGGTATGATGACTAACAATTAATTGAGTCATAAAGGTTACTAGTGATACTAGTGTGAACCCTGAGTTAGTGGTAAAGGTAATCAATTGAATGTTTAATTAACAATTGGGTAAAAATCTAGACCATATAAACACTACATTACTTTTGATAGGTAAGGTACTAGACATAATCAGTATGGAAAAATGGGCTAAACTTTATTAACTAGCTCAATTAAGATTTTGTAAAAATTGTGAGGCATTTAGATGTATTAGGCCATTAATTATTCATACTCACTTAATAGATAAATAGTCTAGTTATCCTACTTCTTTGACCTAGAGTAGTCATGCATAAATTCTTAAGCTTAAAATAGGAATGTTAGGTTATAGGAAAAAAATCTTTAGAATTGGTTGGAAGCCATTATATAAATAGTTCAAGGAGAGATTATTTGCACATTTAGTCCATTAAGGAATTACATAATGTGCTATGCTTTTCAAGGGAGTACTTATGTTTGTTAAGGAAGCATAGAACTTTAAGGGGATGGCCCATGTGATCAACATTTTTTCTTAGAGTATTTGATTACATTATGAGAAAGAAGTGTAGGCCTTGTCATGTTTCTTTAGGATAAGAAAGTGTGTTACATCAATTAGTGGACAATAAGAACCCAATTAGTAATAGTATAAGGAAACATATTTTGACTAACTAGTTGTTGATGATGTTGTTATAGTAGTTAAAGTATGATGTTATTAGTCTACAAGATTTACTCCATTGTTTCCTTCATATTTTTTTGGCAACTACATGTAGTGTAATAAGATAGCTAAAAGATTCCTTGTTGAGTCTCCTAGGTTACCCCTTCATATTTTTGTTGGATCAAGGAGTCAGAACTTTTGGGAAGCAAAATTGGAGATTGTTAGAGTTAGTGCAATAGTTAGATGATTCATCTTCATTATTTCACTTTTAATAGTTGTAGATTTGACAATTATTTATAATCAATTATATTTTAGTAGATGTGAACTATATCAGATGTGTTAACAGACTTAATAGTGACTATTAAATCTTTTATTAGGCTTTGATAGTGATAAATGTTGTTGCTTAAATAGTTGCAACATGGGGCTTGCATATAATCAATTTTTGTTGAAATAGGACGTAATAACTAAGAAAAATAACATTTCATTTATATGATCTTCTTCTTTATCCATATGTAGAAAATAACAATACATTCTTGAGGTTAAGAATGGCGGAAACCATAGTGCGACAACAGAATTGTTCAAATTTGGTGCAAGTAGGAAGACATCTCAAATGAGGTTTTATTTTTATTCTCTTGTTGGTATGCTCCTCTCCTTTACTAGGTAGATTTCATATGTGCATTAGAACCATGGCCCTTCTTTTATGGTGAATCAGGGGAGTTCTCCAACCTTTCCAATCAAGATAATACTAATGTCTTCTTTAAAGTGTGTACTAAAGGTCATGTTCAATGATAATGATATCTCCAACAAGGTTACACCCTTCAAACTCACTGTAATTGGCAATGTTCACACTTTCAAGACCCAACATTAAGATTGTAACATCTAAACAAGTTTGCTACATTGGATCTATTGTAATAAATAAAGCATATGCTTCTACGAATTTTACTAGACTTAAACAACATTAATGATGCATGTACAAAATTTGTAAAATTGCAAAGTTTCAAATGAGAATCATCAAATGGCTTCTAGATTTTTTACTCAAAATTTAGCTTTTGTGAGCTCTAATGTAGATCTCATTAGAGTACCTTCCAATCCACTTTGTCAACAAGTTAGCCTTATTCTCAATTGTGTTAATGGTCAACAACCCATTAAATGAAGATGTTATAATAGTTAATTCAACAAGGCATTATGGGGCTTGAATCAACATAAATCTCAACCTTTCTAAAGAAATTTCTTCACATATTAGAATCATTAGAAAGTTTAGCAACAATAATAGTTTTTAGAAAAATATTAGGCACTAAAAATCTACCAGTCTAATATCTAAATTGTTGCAAACAAAGAAAATTAATTATCCAATGCAACAAGGAAAAATGTTCAAGATATATGCAAGAAATGGTGAAGAAGAGATAATTCCAATTCATCAAGCAAAAAGCAATGTGAAACCCCAAACTTTGGTGGTTTTTAATGTCGACACCCAAAGGTTAGGTAATGAAAGGACATCACTGAGGGAAAGCAAGGGAAGAAAGGTTGATAAGGGTATCATAAGAAGCTTAAAATGTGAGAAATTATACTTACCCAAGAAGTAAAAAAACTTCCTTAACTACATCACAGAACATCAACACTTAGTAAAAGAACCATATTGTACTACGAATGATCTCTTCGATAACTATAATAACAAATTCAATGAGCAACTAATGTTTCTATGAGGTTTTCTGACCTTAAGCTCTCAACAGTAGACCATATTCTCCTAGTCAAAATAGTGAAATTTTAAGTATAAAAATGGTGAGAAAAAAAGAAATAAAGAGAAGAAGAACAAAGCTTTTGTCACAAGAAAATTGAAAACTACAAGAAGTTCTTCTTCTTTCATCATTCTTGCATTTTTATATTGGAACATTTTTTATATACAAAAGGTATAATATTTTAATTTTCAAATGACAAATTTGACCTTTGATCAAAAGTTTACAACTAACAAACATTTGCATCATTGGCTTCATACCTGCTTGTCATAGCCCAAGAAGCAATTGAATTTGATGCACCACTTAGCACTAGATGAGCAAAAGCTAGGTGTAGTAGGTGGTACATATCGTGCACAAGACCAACATAGCTACCCAACTAAAGCATGCTCATATATGTGTGGGAGATGCTCCATCTCCTATTCATATGGGCTACACATAAACCAAGTTAGCCTACACATGGTTTGAATAACTTATTGTTCACTTGTAATCCCTTATTTTGTATGACATTACACTAACCATCTTAAGAATTATATCCACAACTACAAATTGGTCATTATGTCCTCATTAAGTCATTGATAGACAAGTGATAAAATCCAATGAGATATTATTCCAAGGACTTGTCAGTACTGGTAGTAGTGTATACAGTTCTTATTTATGACTTGATGGTTTTGATGCAACAAAAAGTGTTCACCTGTCAATAAATTTCTTAACATCTAAATTCATGTGGGGGTAGTAAGCATACCTTTTAATAATTAAGAGTGATCTTTGAAAATTCAAAGTGACTCATGACCTTTGTAATGTGATCTACAAATGCATCATTTTTATGATCATCTTAATGTGTAAATCTTTATTTTTGATAAAATACTTTGAGTGCTTACCATCTTTTGTCTCTTGATAAATTTTGCAAAAGTTGTGGTCATCTTTATACTTCATAACTTACTTTATAAATTCTATAGGTTATATTTGCATAATAGTTGTTAAACATTATAAGATTGAAGGAGGTAGAGAAAGCATATTACAAGTTTGTTCAAAGTGCCTTTCTTTATTTAATAATTAGGTTGAATTGTTGTAAGTATGACAAACACTCGAAGTGTCATACATGTTGTAGCTTTGATTGACTCTACAAATATTGGAGTGGTTAACGATCTGAATGTACTATGAATTATTTTCTAAGGATGTATGGCCTCTAATGTTTTAAAAATTTATGTAAACAAATCAGCTCTTTATCATTGAGTAGAGTTTTTTTCTCCAAGCAATAATTAAGAATAATATGATAGTGGCATGCCTTATTCCATTAAAACTCCATCAATAACTTGCCCTAATGCATTTACTTGAATCTCTAATGAATGTTATAGATTTGTAGAGCTAGAATTGGAGCTTCACACATGTCTATTGATGTAATTCAAAACACTCAAAGTTTAGATGTCAGCAAGTTAGTTCATGAAATGGTGCAATTCTTTCAAAGAATCCTTTGATGAATTTTCTTAGGTATTGATAAGCTCTATGAAAAGCCCTAAAATTAGTAACATCATGAGGTTTAGAATATTTCTTATACCATTAATCAACTCTTTATCAATGTTTATTTCACCCTTTCCAACTTAATATCCAAAATATAAAATTGTTTCCATTGCATACTCACACTACTTCTCATTCAACTATAAATGATGGGATTTTAATACATCAAACACCTTCCATAAATTCTTTACATGTCCTTCATGTGTATTACTATAAATGAGAATGTTATCAAGGCAGACTAGCACAAAATCTTCTAAGTGAGGTTAAAGAAGGCCATTCATTAGTCACATGACCATTTCTTGAGCATTACACAACCCAAACACCATTAGTAGACACTCATACAATAATTGTAGAGATTTAAACGTTTTTTTTCAAAGTTTCTCCTTCTATAATATGTACTTGATGATGCCTTGCTTAGACCTCTAATTTTCTTAATGCTCATGCATGCTTCAGTTGGTCTAATAGATCCTAACTCTTCATTGTGGATACCTATTCATATAAGTGATTTTGTTAAGAGCTCGATAATCCAACACATGTGCTAACTTACATCCTTTTTTGCACTAATTCAACTGGAGAGCCAAATGGTGAATTAGCAGGCTTGAGTACTCCATTCTTTAATAACTCTATGACTTGCTTATTAATCACTTCATTTTTTACCACTAAGTTATATTACATATCTTTTTTTATAAGTGTTGATTTGATAAAAGTTAATATGATGCTTCATGACACAATTCGATAGTTGCACTTTCATTTTAGTAAATAGTGTAGAATATTCTGATAGTATCTTTTTAAGTTTTTTAGGTAGATTACTATATTTTTGGAACCAATATTTAGGTTTTTGAGTCTAATTAACAATAACTCATAATTTAGACTTTTATTTCCTAACCTTATTTCATGGCTAGTAGTAATAATATCTACTATTAACTTTCCTTTGTTCCATATTATAAGAAATCTCTATCCATCCATCGTGAATCGAACCTATTTGGGCTTAACAATAGTATATATCATCTTGATTCCACAAGTATGAGTAGCCAAATATGATATGGAAAATATCTAATGGAATTGCTTTAGAGTCTCTATGACTCATCCATGACAATATGGTTTGGATAAGTACGACTTTTTGAGCACAGTGTCTCCACAAAGCTTTTAAAGGTCAAATGTTTCTAACTGCCAGTGTCAATGATATCATTGACCAACTTGTTTACATGAATATAAGTTGAAAAAAGTTCAAGTCTTCCTATTATAATTTTGGTAAAAAGCTCTGTTGACCCTACCAAAATAGAGTCTTATATTTTTATCGTCAAGCCTCAAGAGTCATCTAAATTTTAGATGCAACAAAGATCTTTTCCCCTAATTTTCTTAAAAGTCTCTAAGAAATGATTAATGTAAATGATCCAAACTATTTCTTATATGTGGCCTTAATTATTATAGTGTGTGCAATTTTTGTGACTCTCACTTGTAAATGGTGTTGTTATTATTGTGGTTATCATCTAGTTTATTTGATATTAATCTCTCCTCTTTTGTCAGTTCAATATATTAGTGTTAATCCTCTAGTAGTGTTAAATCCCATGCCCTTAGTTCCCTATTTTGGATCCTTCTTTTCAATAGCGATTATATCAATGGCCATTGTAAATCTACTTGCTTATACCAATGATTCTGTAGGGAATTAGGTTAGTTAAGTAGTAATAGGATAATAAAAACCTAAGAAGTAAATAGATAAAGTCTACATCTTTAAAATAGATATTCTTAATACTATAACCTATGTTTGAAATTTAATGGTGTAATCTTAGATTTTTTGCACTTGTTAATATCAGAGACAATACAACTTCCTCTAGCTATCATACACAATCCATGAGATAAAAGTTTTTCAAATAAATTTCTTACACAATCTCCATCATAGCTCTATATCCAAATGAGTTCAAAAGTTTACATTGAACTAGGTCAATGCATGGCTCAACATTTTCAATCAAGCATATGCTAATTTGTGAAATGAAGAGTAGTTGCATAGAGGAGATAGGTCTCTAGTTGATTTAGGCATCTAAAATTTTTGCATCCACAGTAACACCATTAATAGGGTATATCTAAGTTGAACGGACATGAACTCTTCTCAAGAATTGAATAGAAATATTAACGATGAAATCCTCAAATGCATCCCCAAGTGTCCCTGATCTACAAAAATTTTCTTTGCATGGTGATTTTTCTTTCAAATTTATGATGGTGTATATAAATTTTTTAACACCATCCCTATTAACATTTCTATTTATTGTGTTAATGAAGTAACTTGTGGTTGCATAAGAAGATTGAACCTTCCAAGAACTTCTCCCTATTTCATTCATCATTCTTACCTCCATATATAAGGGTTGCATAAACATTTTAATGCAAAAAGTATAATGTTTTACTTTTTAAAGGACACATTTGGCCAATGACCCAAAGCATACAAATTCTAGATTTTGTGTCAACCGAACCCTTAAAAGAATGTGCATGGATTTCACATGCCACGAGGCACAACGTGCTTGTAGGTGAGGCATGATAAGTGGTAAGAAATAGACTTTCAATTTCTCAAAAGCTTTAGTGAAGATCTCTAGGAGAAAGAAAAGGCACCTAGCCTTTCTTACATGAACCCAGATGGCTTTATAGTGGCTATCAATCACATGTCAGGACAAAAAGCTACTAAATAAATGCAAAAAAGTGTTTTTCATTAAAATGGCAAAAGAAGATTGTAGGCATCTCAAAATACTAATGAATAATTTCCTAACTTTGAACACTAACGGTGTAGTTAATTCTACAAAGTATTCATTCCTTAAGAACATGATCAAATTGAAAGAAATTATGGTAACTTCATTTTTGGAATCTTTTGAAGGTAACAAGCAAATGGACATCATTCAAAGGAGTTAAAGTCTTTATATTGGGAGAACATCTCTAACAAAGTATGGTTGTTTTAGTTGTATTACTTCCAAGGGCAAATAATGAAAATGAAGAACAATGTCTTCATATGGTTATGAAGTAATACATAAATGAAGTTTTACTTTTTTGTGTATTCCAACAACTATTTCATTAATAGAAGAGATCTTTGGTGGGAATTAAGATTGATGATGGAGGCCAATTGTCTTCCTTGGGTGATAGAGAGAATTTATGTCATTACTAAGGTTCAAGAATTTAAATATCACTCTTCTGGATAGAACCCTAATGAATCATGATTAGCTAAAAACATTTCGAACATAGTGCTTTAACATATGAACAAGATTCTATAAGATTACTCCCTTTTTTTGTCCTTCCTCCAATAATTAGATCTATTCCAAGGTAAATAAAATTCCAAACCACTTGGACGAGAAGAATAGAATTCCATCCAGTGTTTGCTCAAAATATTAGTTTTCAAATTGTTGAGTTAAGAATGAGGGTGCTAGCTTACAAAGTGAGGAGACATAAGACTCACCATGAAGAAAGCTCAATTTTTTAAATATTCTAGATGATTCAAGAAGTAGAAGAGCCACTTTTGGAGAAATAAAGGCATAACAAGCTATAGAAGAATTATAAAGTTTTGAATTGACCAAACATAAGATTAGTTGTTCAAGACTACTAAATGGGTGGAGCTATATTAAAAGCTTGAAGGCAAGTACTATGTGGCTCAGGGAAGTTAATAAAAGCAAAACGTTTTCCATTTAAAGGCCATAAATAGGCAAAGTTAGCTTAATATATAATGAATTAAAGATGCAAGTGGGAGTTGGATCTCAGAGGAGGATTTAATTGCCAAATATGTTATGGGTTGCTTCACCTCTCACTTATTTATTGTCCCTATCAAGCAAAATAGGAGGTGCATTGCTTTATTATCCCTAGACTCACTAAAAAGGAATATGATACTAATTTAGCTAATTTGTAAGGTGAAATTATAAAAAATAAATTTTTTGATGGATTTTTTAAGTGCTTTTAAATTGGATGGGATTAATAATTTCCTTTACAAGAATTGTTGATCAAGATGACAATTATGAACCTATCAATGCCTTTCCTATTGGTAACCTATTACTTAGATAATTCATTAGTGCTATTATAATCTTCCTTCTAAAGACTTACTACATTACATCTATTAAAAATTGTAGACTAATTTGAACTTATGGTTTCTTTGAAAAAATTTAAAGTTATTGGTTGTTAGCATACAATCTTAATTGTCCACACACAAATCTTAATAAAATAGTCAACTTTTGGTAAGGAGAAATCACTAAAAATATCTTCATTGCACAAGAACTACTTTAATGCTTTAAATTGTAAGGTCAAAGTTAATAACTCTTTTATAAAACTATACTTTAGGAAAGCATTGAAATGTATATCATGCAATTTTCTTAAAAAGTACTACTACATAAGCATAACTTTAATAGTTAATTTATTAATCTAGTCATAACTATCTATAATAAAAAAATGACTACTAGTCATTAATTTTAGAGACAATGGCCATCCTAATCATCCCATAGCTAAAGCAAGGTAACCATCTATCCTTATTTCTTTTCCTTGTCATATCTAAAGCACTAAGAAGTGGTTTAAGCAATGTACTTGTATAAGGTGTAGTGAAGCACTATGCAACTTCGAGAGGTAATAAACGAGATTCTCGTTCGGACCTAACAGTTAAATTTTATCTTCTTCTCAAGTGGTGAAAAACGCTCCATTCAAAATATCAATATATTCTACTTTGAGCTTTATGACACATTACATTTGGAAATTATTGTACAAAATATATTATCTATTTAGAGTAAATAAATAAAACACAAGTAGGAGCACAACATCAAGAAGCTCTAAGGATTCAAAAGGTACACCCATCCAAAGGTAAGAAGTAGCTTGTTCTCTTACAAAACTTCATTAACAAAACATGCATTAAGATAATAGAAAAGTGGAAGAAATTACTCTTAATTGTAACTTTTGATTGTTAGCCATGTCATATAATTAATTCCACTATATACTCTAATGATGTTCTATCCTTCAAATAATATTATTAATTTAGTAGAAAGTGTGACGAATGAGTTCCTTTAGAGGAATAGTCATGTATCCTCCAAAATGTCTTTTACTAATATAGTGCATCATATAAATTTATTACATTTTGCTAACAATTGGAGGAAGTTGAATTTTTAATTTGAAGACAAATGGACTTTCTATGCATATAGGAACTCTCAAATTCTTACTTTTATGGATTCTCTAACGTGCATAAACTTATTGAACTAGTTTTCTATGATCCGTGGAATAAAACATAGCCAACATGAAATGGTTCATCAATTGCTTCCACACTGGAGGAATTGTAGTCACAAAAACACAATAGCCGTTAGTGTATCTTAATTTCTTCCATCTCCCATATGTTGCAATATCTGGAAGTTAAAAACTTCAAACTAAATAATAACAACAAATCCCATGAATTCTATGATAAATATAATTCAACATAATATCTATGCCATTTTCAATTGTAGTCTAATCATAAAGAGAAGCTCAATAAATCTTCAATTAGTAAAATATTCATTGCTAGCTCTACATTTTAAGAGAAATTTCAAAACAATTAAAGTGGTTCATTGCACTCCCCCAACAATAACTTCTGTCAAATTATGTATTATTTTTTTGAATAAAGGGAACAAATGCATTGTAGGTTGTGGTCATGTGATCAGAGACCACTTGAGTAAACCAATCAATGCATTCTAAATTTATTAAGGATCTAAAATAATTATAGAAGATTAGACATAATTGTACTATTTGGTTTAAACTTAAGTGAAAATCTAGGCTTATAGAGCTTTATCATAGAATCAAATAGTAAATCAATCCTTGTAATGATTTGCCAAAGAATTGGAATCCCTTGGGGTAAACCAATTAGCTCAATTTGCTAGAAATCATAATCATTTAGACATTCTAGATTCATAAAAAATTCTAAAAATTTTCAATTATTTAATTACAAATGATAAGGGGAGATGTCAATATATTTATTGAGTGATCATAAAAAAGTCATGCAATAAATCCTTTGATAATAAAACTCATGAAATTCTTTGTAAAGGTCATTGGGGTCAACTTGTATTTCTTCTTATGCAAATCACTAGCCATTTGGGGTTGAAAAACAAGAAGAAAAATCTTGGAAAACACACCACAAAATTTTATTGTATTTTTTACTTTTCCAAAGTAATTCAATTCCCATAAACAACTAGGGCTTTGAAACTCATGGCAAACAAGTCATATTTTGGGCCAACGAAATGAACCTATTTGACATGGCACATTTCATTCAAGGGAAACCCATTTCCATATAATATCTCAATTCTAATAGGTAATAACTATTCTTCTCATATTAAAGATAATGATTTCTCCAATGCTAAAAGAATACCTATCAAACTCATTTCAAGATTTTTTTTTCAAACCATAACTTGGTCCTAACAAAAAACCAGAGCAAGGCATACTATTTTGACTACATTTCTAAAGTAAATAGAGTATAAATTTTATTAAATTACAATAAAAAATTTTTGTATTGTTAATACAATGGTAGATTTGTGAATTAGGAAGCTATCCATGAAATTGAATTTTCTTTTTAGAAATTGGATGGGTAAAGAATTAGAAAAATATCAACACTTTCTTAATAATGTCTTGGTCATTTGGTCCAATAGCAAATGGAAATATTTACTAATTCGATCACATGGCATGTTTCTAGAAGCCTATCATTGGTATGTGTTGATTCTTTAGTTAGTTCATCCTCCCAATCAACCCAATGTAAGGACTAGACAAATGGCATTAATTAGGCATAATGGTTTGATTAAACAATGCATCAAACTTTGTATTTAATTTGGATCATTTGGTTATTTGTTTTAATTCATTACTCCTTAATTTCTTTCTGGCTCAATGATATGGTCACAAAAGTTTAAACAAATATGATGACATTAACAATTCATTTTAAAATGTATGGTTATGGACTTCATTATTATATTGTTTAACAACTTCCTTAAAAAATACTATATCGGCTTAGATGATAATCTACAAGGATGATTTAGACTGGTCTAAAACCTTTTTAATTCATGTTAAGGGCGTTTTGTTATGATAATACTTCAAAAAATAATTTTGATTACTTTGATGATGAATATTTTCTTAATAAGTGCAACATGATTCCTTAACCATCCTAGCTTAACATTTCATGTCAAGACTACCATGCTCTATACATAATTCTCAATGCTAATAGATCAATTTTGTCTTTTATTCCTCCACCTGGTGTCAGGACCATTTTGATATAGTCACTTACAAAGAATTAAACAAACCTTAATTAGACTTTCCTATATTTATAGCAATGAAATCCGTTAATGTAGAACATAATATTTGATTCATCATAAGACTATTATTATTTCAATATGTTGCATGACACATACCATTTTGATACTTATAGAATGCCTCTAATTTTATTCAAGGTTGTTCAATTATGACAACACATAAATACACTGGTCAAACTTATCCATTTAAGCACATCATCTAAGTTGGAGCAATTCAGTTCTTCAATTAGCTCGTTTATCACTTCACCAACATTTTCGAAGGGTGTTTAATATGATGATTCCATTCATATAGTGATTCAATTCATTGTGCTCTTATGTTTGCTTATATCAATTCAATGCAAAAGTTATGGAATCGATCATGGTCACTATCGATACCTCTATGCATGTATTCAAGCCAATATACTGAATTGATTATATAGGTACTTCAATGAGACACCTCAAATCATTGAATGGCAGCCAATTAGCTTACAATATTAATGCAAATTAGCACATTGAAAGCTTAAGGATGCTTATCCTCTTGTCACATATCGACTTTTGCCTTTGGAGGACTTCATTATAACACTAATGCATTTCAACTACTAAACTCTATCTATAATAATCTCCATATAAAAAGAACTCATTTTTCTAAAAGAGAACATTAAGCAATGGTTTACATGACCTTATGTTGTGAAAAAGTTGATTAAATGATTTCAGAGGATGTTAACCACTTAAAATAAATAGAATTTGAGTAAATTTGTTTTAATGATGTTTTGAAAATTTCTATTTTATTTCAAAATAAATTAATTTTCTTTAAAATTTAGAAATAAAATAAAAAATTATAAATTTGAAAATAATTAAAAAGTACACCAACACGTTTAGAGAGTTCAACTTAATTCCAAGCATACATCTACCCTAAATAAAAGCAAAACAAAAACAATGCCATTGAGTATAGGCCCTGCACAAAAAAATAGCCCTCACAAAAGTGAAATAAAGCAAAACGTGTATAATAGACTTCCAAATTAATAAAACTAATAGAGGATGAAAAATTCTAATGACACTAATCAAAATTGACTCTTATAATAATCTTATGCTTGACAAAATATTTAACAAAGTATAAATGTATTATGCTTTGCTTCAATAAATTAGAAATAAAATAATATAAGCATTGTTGATTCAAGTAAAAGGGAGTGTTGGAGCTTAAATACTAAAGGATACAACTAATGCAAATAATGGTGAGCACCTACAAATAACACTTCAATTTTCTAGCTTAAAATAATTCCTAAACTTTACACCATTCTTTTTATGTTAAAAAAATGTACAAATTATATAAGCATATTACAACAACTAAAAGTAGTATCCAAACTTCCCAATTTTTTGCTATGGGCCAAACGAGTCTAATTTGATAGCAACTATTCAAATATAGTCCTTTATGCAAAATAATGACTTGGCATGCCAAACAATGTTTATAAAAAAGCCATTATGATCCATCAGACATCATTACCACCTTTAGAGTCTATAATATATCATAATAAATGAGAGACATATGATTGATTTTAATATGGATCATTATATCAAAAATGACATGATCGAATCAAGGTAATCGATAACCACATGAATTATTTTACTTTTAACTTTTTAAATCAAAATAATGCATGATCATATAAAGACAAATGTGAGCTACATGATTGATTTTAACTTGGACCATTAGATAAAAAATAGTTTCATAACCAAATAAATAAATTAAAATTTTATGCTGATTAATAAGGTGGAGGAATTTAGACCATTTGATCATGAAAATTATGTGATTGAATGATAGGAAATAAATCTGTGATTTAGAATGAAGGATGAGTTTTCAAACATCTGACCATGAATAAATGTGATTGAATGATTGGCTCTACGTGTTTTGGAAATGAAGAATAAATTTGAACTATTTGATTTCCTATGGTATTGTATTTAATCTAAATAAGTGATGAAGAGGAGCTTCAATGAGACATCAAGAACTTTTGCAAGCAAGATGTTATGTTGTTTACACCTAGCCGTGGTGCCAAGTTTCAAGATAACAAACTCGATGTATTAATAATGGATTTAGTTGAGTGAATTTTTAGATTTTAAAGAGTTGATATGGATTTTTAAGGAAGAAATTAAAAAGAAGAGGAGCAAATATCAAATATTATGAAAATCATCTTAATTGGAAGAGTAAACATCAAGTGGTACATTTTGAATTTAATTTTATGTTTTCTAATTTTCTTTTTTATTATAATGATAAGGTTTATTTAACCATTCATGTAAGCTACAAAAATGAAATTAAAATTTAAATTATCTATATTAGAAAAAATTTAAGTTTTTAATATGTTTTATCATCATATGTTGATCATCATAAGAATCATTTTTCTTCAAAATTATTATTTCAAAAATAATTAATTAAATCTAAAAAATAAAAAAATAAATATAATTGAATTAACTATCCTAAATCTATATAACAAATGTTTGGTCTAAGGCAACAATGTTGACCCTTTTTACTACGACAATCAGATCGAGGCATCACACTTGAACATGGATGGAAGTATATTGAATTAAGGCACAACACCTTATATTCATAAATCAATTAATCATTGTACTGTTAACAGATCTGAGTAAATCCTAAAAAAACCCTAAGGTAGCTATCACTGAAGTTAGACTACTTCGAAAGAACACAAGATGTCTTATAATGACCAAAAAGAAGAGCAAGTACATAAAGTTTGACTAAAATGTAATGTGTTTTCTGCATAGCTAACAATCAAATTTAATGAATGATGTGAGCTAACTGAGTATACAATTTTGTAATCAAATGTTGCCAACTCATTTACCTCTTTTTAATGATAATTTCATCAGCAATTCAATCACTCAATTTTGTGATTGCTTGGTTGACATTTAATCAACAAGATTAAATCAAACAATCATGTCACAATTTAGATCTAATGGTTACGATGAAATCACAATTTGAAAACTACTCTAGTTTGTTCCAAATTGTCAGTTTATGCAATTTTCACTATCGAATGGTCCAAGATGACTCACATCATGTGGCTCTTACAAAAAAACTATTTAACAATTATTTATTAACCATTATAACTTTTATTCAAATAAAATTATGTTTCTAAATAGAAAACATCCTTGAAATCCTAATGGTTGATTGGTCAGTTTGGTAGGCGCAATTAGTCGATATAAAATGTTTATCAATTGGATAATTACTAAACAAAATAGATTGATGAAATTTTTACGAGAATATAAACAAATTGTTTCTAGTAATGATATTAAAGCCATTAGTGTGGGTGCTCATCATCACCTGCATTTATTGTGTCCATTATCATCACATTCAAATTCTTAGAATCACTTAAGCTCTCATTTTTCTAATTGATTAAATTAAAATACTTGAACCTTTGAGCAATTCGTTAAGCATAAGAATTAGACTTTACAAATCATCAACACTTAATAAAAGAACTTAATTGTATAATGAATCATCTATTTCTTAATTTTTATCATCAACATAAATGAGAACTTTTAAAGTAAGAGTAAAACATTTAAAGCTAATTTGAAACAAAGGAAGGATGTGTAGCTTAAACAATAAGTGGAGATTCAATCTCTTAAAAGCCTTAATAAGCATCTCCAAGAAATAGAAAAGGCTCTTAGGGATTTTGAGATAGACTATAATGGCTTTATAGTGGTTACCAACCACAAGTCAATAAGAAAAGCAACTAAATGGAATGTAAAAAATTGATTTGCCACAAAAAAGACCAAAAGAAGCCTTTAACAATCTCATAATGCAAATACCATATATTATAACTAATAATGTCTAGATTTTAAACATCAAGGGTGTAGTCAGTTTTATAGTGTCTTGATGCCTTAATAACATGATCAAAATGCTCCAAATTAAGTTAATGGCAATGTGGGAAGCCTTTGCAAGTGATAGACAAATCGACATTATTAAAGGATACAAACATTTCAAGATTTTGAGGGCAACAGTTGTAACAAAATACAGGTGTTCTAGTTGTAGTACTTACAATGCCAAATAATGAAAATAAAGAAAAATGCCTTAAAATTGTTATAGTACATGATATGTAAATGATGTGTTATCTACTTAATCACAATTGGTTCATAGAACTTCCTACTATAATGGTCCAACATATGAACGATATCTTATCAGACCACTAAGCATATCGATCATTTCTCCATCAATAATTAAATATAATACAAGAAAAGTTAGATTCTAAAGAACATGGGCTGAAAGCATAGAATTCCATCTAGTGGTTGCTTAGAATTGGAGTCTTCCAATTGCTAGGTCAAGAATGAGGGCCCTAGCTTACAAACTAAATAGAGTTAAAACTCCCTTTAGGGAATGAACTAAGACTTAATTTAGTAATATATTTTATTAGATTGAATTATTAGAATAATATGTTATGAAGAAGGAAATAAAAATTCAAGGAGTTATAGATGATTTATCAAGGTTGGAACTATAAGAGATTTTAATAAGCTAACCTTAGTTGCTAAAATAGAGGAGATGTATTAAAGCCATAAGACATTTACTGTGTGACTCAAGGATGGTGATAAAAACACTAATGTCTTCCACACAATAGTCAATAATAGGAAAAGATATCTTAATGCATGCAAAATTAAAGATTTAAGTGGGAGTTGGGTCTCAAAGGAGGATTTAAGTGCCAAATATGTCATGGATTGCTTCATCTCTAACTAGTCCTTACTAAATAGGTGCTTTTCTTTGTTATGCTTAGACTCACTAAGTAGGTACCATGATGTTTGATTTAGCATGGTAACATCCAGGAAATATAAGAAACTAATTTTGGATGGATTCCTAAAGTTCTCGTGGAATGGATGGTTTAATGGTTTCATTTACAAGCATTATTGATCATAATTCAAGATGATATTTATGATGATGGCAATGTTTTTCTTGTTGATAGCTCATCACCTAATGAGTTCACTACAACTAATATATATCTACCTTCCAATGACTTATTATAGTACATCTTTTGGAGATTTAGAACAATTTGTTTCTAGAGATTCTTCTAAAAATGTAGTTATCTTATAGTGTTTCCTACTCACTATTCTCTCGATGGAGCAATCAGCTTTTACTAATGGGAAATTCACTAAAATGATCTTACTTGCATAAGAACTATTTAATGATTTAAATCACAAGATCAAAAGTAATAACTCTATTATCAAGCTAAACATTAGGAAAGTATTTAGTAGTATATCTTATGGTTTTGTTAAACGCATACTACACGAGTTTAACTTCAATAGTTAATTTATTAATCTATTGATGAGTATTTATAATATACATTATTTTGTTAATCATTATTTTTGAGAAAAAAATGGTTCCTTCCAATTGTCTCATTCGCTAAAGCAAAGTAACCCTTCATCCCCATTTCTTTTCCACATTGTGATTGAACTGCTAAAAAGATGGTTAAACAATCTACATATATAAGGAAAAGTGAATCATGAGGCCCAGAAGAGCTTGTCAACCAAACTCCCATTTGTGCCTTGTAGATGTCTTTATCCACTTTTGAAGAGGTGACAAACACTCAATTAAAACTATCAAGTTATTTTTCTTTAAGCTTGAGAGCACATTAACTTTGTAGATTAACATACAAAAGGACTTCTTAATTGGATTTAAAAACATCAAACACAAGCTTGATAACATAATCTAGGAACTCCTAGAATTCAAAAGATGTTATCTTCCAATCCCTTAACTTGAAAGCACATTGTTTAAAGCTAAGAAATAAGTGGTTCATTTCAAATACTAGATTAATAATATTTGTATTAAGAAATTACTCTTAATGAGAGTTAATAATGGTCAGCAATGTCCTCTAATTAATACCATTTTACACTCTAATGATACCTTATCTTCCCAACTAGATTATCAATATAGTAGAAATGGTGACAAATGGTTTCTTATAGGCTAATAATGATTAGGAGAGTGAGCAAATTTTGGCCAACTAGAAATAAATTAGATTCTTATAGGAAAACAATGGATAAGTTGTTTAAGAAATTGAAATATTTTAAGGATGCATGTAATGCAAGGCTTTGTTAGAAGGTGTATAGCTCAAAGACTTTCTTGGCTAAAAACATAAGTGGTAATTACCTAAATAAAAATTATTATGGAGCTTGCTTCTAACTTGGAATCATATTGACAAATTCATTCTCATTATTTTCATGCGAGGAAACCAAAAGATATGGATGGATACAATTCACTATCAATTCAACATGATACAATCTTATAAGTAATTCACTAACTCATAAGTTAGAAAAAATAATGTAGAGTACTAGCCAGCCTTCCAAAAAAAACTTGCTAATGTGGAGGCTCCTAAATAATTAATTTACATTTGCTAACTACTTAAGGAAATTCAATTCTAAATTTATAAAAAAGACCCTTTCTATGCATATAGAGATTTTCAAATTCCTACTTTTGTGGAGTGACCTAGTTGCACAAACTAATGAAACCACTTTTCCCTTATGTTTAGCGTAAAACACATCCAACATGATGCTTCTACAATGGTGGAATTATATTCACACTCATCAAGAATTTATAGTGATTGCCCAGATGCAGGTCATACTTGTCATGAAGTTAATACTTTATCTAATAATTTTTTTGATGATTATTGTGTGAAAGATGGTTTTTGTTTTACGTAACCCAATTTTACATACCCCACACATCTCTTAAGAATTTTCTTGTCTGACAAATACATATTGGAGGCCTCATTTGTCATTTTGGTCAAGTCAAAATCAAAAGAGGTGTGTTTCATTTGTTTTATGGGCTAAGACTAGCCAAACAAAGTTGCATTAATCGATTCTCAATTATGAACATGTGTCCCAACTAAATTAGGTAATTATTATCAAGATGCATATGCACCATTACTTATAGCACAATGAACATGGAAACTTGTAAGTTTTGACTTATTTTAGGATTTTTAAAAATCATTAGAAATAATGATGCTATATTTAAATTGTTAAGTTTTCTAAAATGGCTCATTTTATACCTTATCACAAGACATCAAGTACCTCTCATATTATGAAGTGATTTCTTGATGAAATTGTGAAACTACATGGCTTACATCAACGAATTATTTTAGATCATGTTGTCAAATTTACTAGCTACTTTTGAAAAATACTTTGGTGCCTAAGCTATCAAAACTTAAGTTTTGATAGCTATATTATTTGTACCCTAGTATGTAACACGTTGAAACTTGGAATTTTTTTAGCATTCTACTTATTTTCATTTTAAATGAATCAATTAATAAAACAACAAGTTTAGTCCTTAAAATCATCATCAAAGTCAAATTGATTTTATTCTCTTACCTTATTATTTAGCACTTCTTAGTTTGTTGAGTCTTTTACACATTATATTTTCATTTTAGATAAACATATTGCTTAATAAATTAAATTAAACAACTAAATATATAAATAATTACAAAATACTCATTGATAACTTAGAAATTTTTTTGAAAGTGATTATATAATGATTTGTGTTAGGCTTGAGAGACTCTACTTGGAACCCTTAAAATATTACATGCCTATAATATATACCATTTACATTTATATAAAGACTAAGTATCAACATGTATATCTTGATTTACCTAAAGATTATAAAATTAGAGCTCCCTTTAATATTCAATAACTTGTATCTTATAAAAAACTATGCCAAATATATGGTGAGCCTTTTTAGCCTTCACCATCATTGCCAAGTAAAATTATCCCAACAATACATTTAGGCACATCTTGTGAGCATTGGGATCAAGTGGAGCCAGCCTTAAATGATCAAACAATCTTAACATTGAATCTTCTATAACAATGATTTTTGGTAGGTTGATAGGTCCCTCTTGTCAAAGCTTAATTTAAGTCCTTGGCTTTTGGAGAAGTTCGCTTAATTTAAGTCCTTGGCTTTTGGAGAAGTTCTTACTTGTCTAGTGATCCTATGTTTTCTAATTCTAAATTAATAGAATCTTTGAGTAGGCTCTTATTCAAATATATTATTTGAACAAATACTTTTCAATTATTTATGAGGTAACAATTGACTTTTCATATCATCTTATTGTAGGTTGGGTTTGAGCCATACTAAATTGTCATAAAGATAGTAGTGTTGAAGCCCAAATGTACATCAGGAAAGGAGGTTAGGCCTCAATTCATAAGAAATGGCATGTGATACAATGGTTTCTTCGCTAACTATGACAAAGAAGTGAAAGGATTATGTACGCTAAGACTAATTAACTTGGTGTTAGTTGTTGGCACATTTGGTAAGAGCCAAAAAGAAAAACCTTTTTGATGCACTTTTCAATTTACATATTATTTCCTATATATTTATTAGTATATCTTTTGTGAATTTTTCATTACAATTAAAAAAATTTGTGTATCTAATGTGTGATTTTTTAAAAACGTTTCACACACTAATTTCACTTGCCGCCTTTTGGGTGCCCTTTGCACGAGTAGTATTATATGTATATTTTAAGGAATCTTATGATATTAAGGAGCATTTTATCTTTTTAATAATTTATCATATTTGGATATGGTATCATAAAAATGTAGGTATTTTTTGCACCATGTGCTTAAGAGGCCAAATATGATTTTGACCATACCAAACTATTTACATAGCTTATAAAGGTTGACAACAATGATATAATTTTCCCTATCGTTACCTTTTTTGTTTTTGCGCCATTGATCTAAACAAATTCATTAATAAAATATGTCATCATCAATGTTAGTTCTTGTGTATCACTCACTATCCATAACAATCTTCTATCACTTGATCATGTACTACTCCCAATCACTACTACCTAATTACCCAATATCATCTGGTAGCCCACCATCATTAAGCCACCAGCTACTTCCCAACCACGTACCATCTCTTGGCCACTCATAAGCTACCACCCTTTGATCATCATCAAATGTCGTCACTTGTCTTCTTCGTTACTGACCTCCTAGTCACGTCATCATTGATGTTCGATCATCATATTATATGATTGCATTTTTTCTAGGCATAACATTTTTCATACATTTTTATATTTTGTATTAAATATCATTGATCTTCTTAGAGTAAATGTCATGGAATTCAAAATATTTTTATCGATTCCTAAATGATTTGATTAAAAAGTTATCCTTCTATATATATTTAGCATTTAATGGGGTTATTTTATTAAGAATAATGTCATTAAAGTCTAAAGATCACTTTTGGTTTATTAATTGATTTAACTAAAAATTTGTCATTCTCTTTTTTTGTGTTTATGATATTTTCCATTGTTGTATTTTCCTTTCATTTTTTTTCATGAACTCGAAGTAAGAGAGGCTCTCTAATTAAATATAGTTGTTGATGAAATAAATTTCTCTTATTTGTGTGCTTCCATCTTTGTGAGCAAAGATTGTGTACCCAATTCTAGTTAAAGAGATTCCAACTATCCCTTTCTTAAAAGAGAAATGGATCGAAAGTGATGGATCTTCTACCAGAAGAGCTCACAACCAAATAATTCACCTTTCTATCAACACTCATATGTCCTCCCCAATTTGTACTCTTTTAATCTAATCACCAAACTTTCACCTTCCTCAACAAAGCTTGAGATCCTATCCTACCATCTTGTTATCCCATTATCATCAACCTCCAACTCATCACTCTTTTCTATCTTTGATACTTTACATGTTAACTCCTTTGGAAATATAAGCCATCATCACCAAAAAAGGCACTCTTTTTGTAGCATTTATCATTTAAATGACAACCTAAAGTAAAGGTTGATCTTTCATCTATTCAAGGACTCCAAATAAAGTTTTTCTTAAAGTTTTTTTTATTTGAGTGAAATTTTATGTGATAAAACTACTTAGTAAAACTTTATATTTAACTCTCATTGTGTCACCACATACTCTACTTAAAAATCTATGCCACTAATTTAGATGCTAATATTTATATAATTATGAAATATCACACACATCACCTAACCCTAATTAGAATATGATATCTTTTAATATTTTCTAAAAATCTATTAAGATTGTAATATTATAATCTTAAAATTAGACCATAGTAAAAGTCTAATTTATCTTATATCAATTTAGTTTCAATGTTAGGTTTTCTACTCAGTGTGTCCACTAAAGAACTCTTAATTGGTTTTGGACAAATTCTATCTTAGGAGATGTACAAAAACATTAATATGACTCTCTATGATCTTTCTTGACAACCATAGAGTTTATGCATGAGTTGGTTTTGTAATGTGAGACCATGATCACTTGTCATTTTTTTTGGAATGCATGTCATCTGAGCTTTGGCAGTCTATAGTTACAGTTACGTTTCCCATACATATTATTTTAAATAAAACAAATATATAAAAAATGTAGATATCAATCATTATTCTCCCTTCTTGATATCCTCATGTGTCAAAATTTTATATGATCACAAGGACTAGTAGGTATGATCAATTATCAAACTAAAGTTAAGAATCAAATCAAAACTAAAGATACAACTTAAATCCAAAATTACATGATAAAACTATCCTAATAAATAGCCCAACTCACCCAAATGGTTAGACAAATTCTCTTAAACCAATAATGTGAACTAAAACTGAAAAGATAAAGAGATAATATGGGAAGAAGTATCACACCTATTAATCTATTAAAAAACACTAAGAGTCATAAAAACCTTGGAAAATATGACGATCCTTCAGATTAATCACACAAAGATATCCATAAGGCAACTCAAAAAGATAGAAGAAGAAATGAACCTTCTAATGAGTCAAAGCTAAATGATGATCTAGATATGCCTAATAAAGAAGAAAGACTTAGGAGGCATAAATAAGGACAGCATATCCTTAATTTAAAGCTAGATACCCCATCTTTTAATGATAATTCTAACCCTAAGGATTATATTGACTAATAGACTAGCATGAATGATTACTTTAATTAACACAAAATAATTTGATAGAGAAAATATTAATTTATTAAGAGTAAGCTCAATGATACTATAAATAGGTTTTGTAGAAACATAGAACAGTAATATGTTAATAATTATGAGGAGGTATCCGAAACTTGTAGAAACCCTAAGATTAGTTTATTCAATAAGTTTATTCTATTAACCTATAATATTGATTTATTAGATAAATGGAAAACATTTTGTTAAGGTGGTAAATAAATCATAGAGTACATTAACAAGTTTGAGGATTATATACTTTCAAGTTATCTAAATGAATTGAAAAATGTAGTACTCGCCTATTTTAGGCTAGGTTTAAACAAATATATATTGTTTGAGCTTAATTTGAAAAATACTACTGAACTGGAGAATATTTATCATATAACTAGAAATATGAAAAAAAAATAGAACAACTTATTTTAAGAGAAGTGGCCTTCCAGTCTCTTTAAAGGCTTGCACCATCATTGCTTTCTTAAACCACTCATACTTGCACTTCATCCAACACCTCTACCATAGTTTCTAAATCTTGTAAACCGATATTATCATCCACTTCTTTACAACCTTCTTCATGCAAGTCCATTATGTTCTAAATTACCCAATCTAGAATCTCCTATTTTAAGGGCAATGAAACCAACTTGTTGCCATCAACTTCTCAAAGAAAACCATGGCTATGAACTCATATGTTAACAATGAACAAGAAGAGTCAGAGGAAGAAGAAAATGTATTGTCAAATAAGGATTATGGGTAAGAATTGGGAAATATGGAAAAGTTAGTGTCTTTACAGTTGGGTACACTCTTATAACCCCATAACTATAGGATGAATAAAGGTGCACCAACATCTTCTGCACCAGTATAAAAATTTAGGAACAACCATGTAAGATGGTCATCAATGTTAAAAGTCAAGTCACTATAATATGCTACTAAGCGATCAGTGTTTCTTTAATGAAACACCCAAACCTCTACTCTATTATTAATAGATAATCCTTAATAGCTTTTAAGTAAAAATGTTATGTACCATTGAAATTGAAAAGATTAAGAGATGATATTTTATTCAATATCATATTTATGTAAGTCATCTTATGCTCAGAAGGGCAAGAATTTTTTTATTGGGATATGACTTTGAAGGGTTAGGCGAGCATGTGCTCTTTTTTTTTTTAAAGAATGGCCATCACATTATACCCTTCTCCAGTTCATCAAAAATTCCAGTCACTTTAGCCTAATAAATCTACAAAAACTTTTAAGATCATGAACAAAAAAAAGACTAAGAATTTGGGCTTGATCACACTCCTTCATGTTAAGAAGACCATTGGTCAAGGAGACTTACGTTTTTTATAACTAAAATCTTAGCTACCACCATACTAGACCAACCGGTGGATTGTAAAGGACTTCTTAAATGACATTTTTCATATTTCTCTAAATGATTTCCCTGACACTCTACCACACATGTATGTAAAACTAATGATCAATCTAGTTCCCTAGGTGAGCCTAACCTACCTTCATTATTTTAGATTAAGCCACGAGACTCATACTGTGTTAACTCATCAGGTAGAAAACCTACTCAAAAAAAGATTTATCCCAAAAAGTATTAGCCTTTGTGCTATCCTCATACTTTTAGCAAGCCAAAAGAATAGAACATGGAGATGCGTGTTGATAATCAAGTGATTAATGAAATCATAATAAAATATAGGGTTCTTATTTCTTATTTTAGATAGCCTCATAAATCAGATGTTATGTGCCATAGTATTTTAAAAAATAAACTTAAAAGGTGGTTTTCTTTAGTTAAGGATTACATTGGGAGTTGAATGAAAGATAATATTTAATATTAAAGTTGATTTGTATAGTAAGTGATGTCATTTGGGTTATAACAAACACTATGTAAATTCTTGAGATTGATGACCTACAATTTAAAACCATACTTATGGTAATATATCATACTTTATTTTGATGGCATTTTGGCCTATTCCTAGTCTATTTGCGCAAATTATGTTGCACTCCATAAAAGAAGAGCTTATTTATCAATTTAAGTAAATATGAACTCTTCACGATTGAGATTGCCTTCTTATGATACATAGTTTCTTCTAAAGGGTTGTCTAATTACCCAAACAAAAGCAAGATATTTATGAGTGGCATACTAAGAAAATAATTTATGATATTAAAAGCTTTCACACTATAACCAGCTCCTATCGATGATTTTCAAGAATTTAGTTGTATCGTCACATCGATTACTGATTGTTTTAAGTCTGGTAAACTTGACCAAATTTGTAGACCTAACTTTCAAATAATTAAAAGAGACTATGAATAAGGCAACCATTCCAACACTATTTGATTTTTTATTACATTTGAGGTTGTATGCAATGGATTAGAAGTAGGGATAGGTGGTGTCCTTTATTAAGATAAACATCGTATTGCCTTCTTTAACAAGAAAATTAATGATGCTGGAAAGAAGTGTTATATATATATATATATCAAAAATAAGCTATATTTCATAGTTTAATCTTTAAGTTGGTAGAAAATTTACTTGCTTTTCAAAGAATTTGTCTTTTACTCTGACCATAAGGTGATGAAGTTCTTAAATACTCAACAAGACCTTAGTTATATATTTGTTATCAAACACAAGCCTGACTTAAAAAATAAAGTAGTTGATACTTTTGGTCAATATGTTCACTTATTAACAATTTTTCTACAAAGGCCAAAAATTTTACCAAATTAAAAATGATATCTTGATTATTCTAACTTTGAACCATTTATCAAGAAATCAAATAACCTCCAAACCTTGTATCTAGAGATTTTATCTTAAAAGATGGTTACTTATATAAGAATAAAAGGTTATGTATCCAAAATTCATCATGTAAACATTTTTTTGTTTGGGAAATACATGTTAGAGGATTATCTGATCATTTTTAATAGATAAGATTGGTAGAGATATTTCAAAGATATTTTATTGGCCTAGAATAATGTATTATTTTGCATCTATGGTAGCCCAATGTTGCTTATACATAATTTCAAAATCTTCAAATGTAGGCCAAGGCCTTTACATTCCACTACCCGTACATGACAAGCCATGGTGTACATAAATATGGATTTTTTATTTGGATTACTTGATACCTCATCAAGGCATGACTTTATCCTTGTGGTCAAAGATTATTTTACTAGAATAGCTTAACTTATCCTTTGTTGTAAGACCTCAAATGCAATCCATGTGGCAAAGATTTTTTTCACTGAAATAATTAAATTACACGGTGTTCCAATGTCCATATTATCTAAATGAGATGTAACTTTTACATGTTAGTTTTTGAAGATCTTATGGCATTTGCTAAGAATTAAGTTAAAACTTTCTTTAGTTTACTTCCCTTAAACAAATGGAGAAATAGAAGTATTAAATCATAGTTTGAGAAATCTTAATTGTTGCTTGATAAGGAAACAACCTAAGCTTTGGGAGCAACTACTACTATAAGAAACATTTGCATAAAAAATAGAAGTTTTTTCCTTTAAATCATTTTGTATAATAACCATACAAGTGAATAAAAATTACAATTAAATGATAGAATCATAAATATTTTTTATTATCTTTTTAATACTACTAAATTTAATAAAATTATGAGTTTAGAAAAAACTTATAAAATTTGGCACAATTTACCGATGACTTATGAAAG
This sequence comes from Vanilla planifolia, assembly GCA_023846275.1. NCBI lineage: Eukaryota > Viridiplantae > Streptophyta > Magnoliopsida > Asparagales > Orchidaceae > Vanilla > Vanilla planifolia. Next base: position 50,600 of record JAIUJO010000325.1, on the reverse strand, counting down.
ATCATTTAAGAAGAATGAAATAAAAAGTGTAATAAGTAAAAGAGAAGGCATTGAAAATATTTTTGAATGAGTGAAAAGCAATCATCACATGCAAAAAGAAAGAAAATAATGAAGGACTCTTCTATATGATGGCTAGTTATGAAATAGAAGAGTGTGTATCTTTAAGTGAGGAAGAAAATTACTTTAGAGAGATAAGAATTTACTTTATTTTTGCAAAAAGTATGAAAAGTGTAATAAAAAAATAAAAGGATTTGAAAAAAGAATATAGTGAATATCTAATTCATTATAAAAAAATTTGAGGAAGGGCCAACATGTATTTGGAGAGTATGCAAAGGCTCATGATTTAAAATAAAAAAGTTAACAAGAATGTATCATTAGTTAAGGAATTGAGTGACTTCAAATACATATAGTCTACTTGCTCACTTTCAAAAAGCAAAACTAATTACTAGAAAAGTTTTTGTTTGAAGATCTTATATAATATGTATGTCGACATTTTATATATTGTAATCCTATGTTAACGTGGTACTATTGCATACAACCCAATTATATTTTACTTTCATGTAAAATTAGCGCTAATATACATTTGAAATTTCTAACTTTTGCATGGAGAGTGAGAAAATTATAACATTGTTACACAAAAATATCTTGAACCAAAAATAGATTGGTTCTCAAATCTAATAGTAAAAATCATGTGTTATGCATATAAACTTTGATTAATAATTTTTTACTAAAAAAATTAGTATAAACACAAAATGAAGAAAAAAGATAAGATTTGAAAATAAAATTTAAAATATTCAAAAGAAATAAATAGTAAAAGGGATGTAGTTTAAAAAACATAAAACTTTAAGACTTATTTAGGATTATCAAAAAAAACATGTAAAATATGAAATTTTGATTGATTTTAGAATTAATTTTATCATAAAAATAATTGTTTTTGAAACTTTTAAATAAAAAATAATACAATATGCCTTAAATAATATTTTGTGGTAATTGCTATAAAAAAGAACTAAAATAATTTGAAAAGAATTGTGTGAGTTGACAAAAAACTATCCAATATAGTGTAATGAGAAGGCAGTGGTTTTCTTAAAAAAATGAAATAGTTCATTAATTACTTGAAAAATTCATAAAATGTTAATTTTATTAAAATTTTACAAAAATTCACAGTCACTATAAGTGATAATAAAAAACGAAAGAGAATAAAAATTGAAAGAACTAAGTGTAAATTAAGGAGCATTAATTTAGTCATGACATGCATGTGACTTTATCTTTAATTTTTTAGAGATTCTTTTTATAAATAATTTAAGTTTTTCTTTATTTTTATTAAGAGTTTTTCTATCATCAAAATGGAGAAATACTTCGGATATTGACCACCAGACATTATGTTTTGTTTATTGATAACAAATCATAAGTATTTTGATTAAATTTGTTTAATTTAATTTTCAAATTTTAGAAAATCGATACTTGTGTTCGTGAGAAAAATTGAAGAAGTGGAGCAATGGTGAAATCATATGAAGATCATCTTAGTTGTAGCGAAAAACCTTAGAGAGACATATTTTAAGTTTACTTTTAGGTATTTTAATTTAATTTTAATTAAAAATATTAAGTTTCATTAAAATGCTTATTAAGAGACACAAAAATAAAATTTGAGCAAAATTAATATTTTTTAAAAAATATTAGGTTCTCAAAAACTTAATCCATTTTTTTCACATTCTTGAAAATCTTATTATTTTTTTGTGAAATCTTAGTATTTATTTAGTAACTTTTGTAAAAAATATATCATAAATTAAATAATTAAGTTCAAAATAATACTAATTAAAATAATGCTAATTATTAGCAATAAAATCCAAAAGTCTCTACAGTTCTTAAACAACATTGCCTATTGTTAAGAGGTCTAAAATGTAAACCCCAAAACACATATGCCAATTGATGTACTAAGTACAATACTGAACACAGTTTAGTTGGGTGTCAGAAATTGTTAGTACTCCCGTACAATGTATAAAGCAATACTAACTGCTCTAGTAATGACTTCTCGAGCAAACCAGCGGGCAAAAAACCATGAATAAGTTGACTTTGATGAACATGTAAAGCTTTATATACAAAACATATTTGTTTACCTTCACAACATAGGACTAAAGCAAAGCATTATTTTCACGCAACATGTTCCCAAATTATGAGGATAACATTAAAGATCTGACTGTGCAATTTCATGATCGAACAACCTTTAACTTATCCGTCTTTTTATAAAGCCTGATACTATTTTATTATGGCATGATCAATTTTTATTCCGTGTGTAAAATCTAAATTTAGCCATCATACCAAGATTTTGATCTAGCAGTTTTGATCAAATACTTTTTTTAAACATCCCCATCAAATCTCATTTGCTTTGTCATACAACTTACCCAAACAATTAGTCTCAATTTATTTTGTTGAAATGATTCATGCACATCTTTTTTATCTACTTTTTTCAGCATTTAGAATATTTTCTTTAAATAATAATATTTTCAACTAAAAATTAAAAAAATTTGTGAAACAATAACGATTATTCTACTTCTTTGCTAAGCATGTTTAGCCCTAATTTTTTTTTATTGATAAATGAACTAATCATCAAAGTGGAATGATGAATTTTCATACAATTTAAATAAAATTTTGAAGCCCTGATATTCAAGTTGTTAGTAGCCAAAAATAATTGTTGATACTATAGCTACTTTCTTCGATCGCCAAACACCTAATTATAACCTTATTCTTAGCTTAGTTGAGTTACTAATTTTTTATTTGTTATTGACTTAATTAAGATACTTTTGCCTCATTAATTATTTCACAAGTAAAAGATTTTTTGGTATTAATTTTAATTATGAGTCAATAGTAACTTGTTTCTTTTTATTTCATTATTGTGAGAGTTTAGCCAACTTATCTTTTGGTGAATGTTTTATATTGGGTGTTTTCTACTAGATTTTGTTAGGGTGAATATAGGCATTTTTTAAGCTGAGCCAACTAAATATTGCAACTATGTATTTTATTTCTTATTAATATTTTTCTTATGTTATTTGGTAAATTTATTTTATTGAAACAAATTATTTATTTTCAATTAAATTTAAAATTTTAATTAAATACTTTTAAATTATTTATTTAAATTTTTTATAAGATCTTAAATTTTAATTCCTAATAATTTACCCCCTTTTTGTAGATCCAAACTTTCTCACATGCGTATTATGAAGTACTATTTAGTAAGAGAACAATGAATTATTAGAAACAAAAATAATTTTTCTAGAGAAGTTTTTTCAAAAATACTTTAATATAGTTTTTGATAAACTTGATTATATTTTAAAAATTGTTTAGTAAATAATAATTTTAATTTGAAATATATTAACACTATTAAAATATGTTTATTTTTCTTTTAATATTAATTTTTTAAAAAAGTATGAAAAACAATTAACAAAAAAAGAAATGGTAGATGATTATTTTTCAAGTGGTTTAGCTTAAAGTCAAGCATACTTTTACCCTTAATAAAAACTAGCAAAAAAATAACTAATATTAGTTTTTTGCCAAATCATAGGTACGTTAAAGTATTTCAATAATAAAACAACAAAACTTTACTACTATCGTCATACAACCAAACAAACCTAGAAACAAAATAAAATAATTAAATGATAAAATATAAAAAACTAATGCAAACAAAAACACTATGCTTGAAAAATGTTTAGTGAGGTATAGGTGTTTTAAATGAATCAATTAGATATAAAAAAATTTAGAATCTCACTATTTTTTAGGAAAGTAGAGATTATGAGTCTTATATGTGAAACACAAAGCATAAGGATGTGATGCCGAACATTAAGTGCTAATGGCTTGAATGTCATCACTTGAAAAGTTTTCTTTAAATTTTGCAAAAATTTTATCTATCAATTTGGTTCAAGAACTAACCTATTTACAGACATTTTTCTTATTGCTAAAAGTACTTATGAAACTAAACAATTTGTCGTTAGTAAGAAATTATAAAATTACCAATGTCTTAAAATAATAGATAAAAAACATTTCCCAAGAACTACTCAATCAAAATGCTCTTAGACCATTTGATCATGATAAATACAATATGAGATGGCTTGGATTTCGTAAGCACTATTTGATATAGAACATTAGATCTAATTTTTTATCTAATAGCTAGATTTAGATCTTATGCATGGACAAAACATGAAATGGGCGATCACAAAATTTTATTATCAAATAATGACTCTATTTAGGTGTTTTTAAAACACTAATGAGAATACAACCATTTGATTGAAAAATTGTATGATCAAATGACAAAATTACACCAACAATTTTGAGTGGTCGTGCAAAAGGCACTGATAATTTAGTTATAGATTACATGAATGTTGGATTATTATTTCTTTATAAGAATTTTCCTATGCCACTTAATAAGTGAATTGTTTGGTGATAGTAACGCTCTGGTTTGCCCTAAAATGATTTCCCCTATTATTTGATGAGTTTTGTACTGGACCAAAATTATTTGATTAATTACGGTGTTATTTTATCAATCCAATAAGCTCAACTCACCATACATAGGAGCTTTGTTCTAACTTTATATTTTCCTTATTATTAATAATAGGTTCTCCTTTTTTTTTAATTATATTATTAGTTTTACTAATCAATTATTGTAATAACAATACTTCTTGAAATAGGTGATTAGTGTAATATTTCCAAAGATATGATCAAGAATAAAGTACTTTTACGAATAACGTCATTAAAGTCTAAAGATCTCTTTTAGTTTATCAATTGATTTAACTAAAAAGTTGTCATTCTATTTTTTTCATGTTTATGATAATTTCCAATGGTGTATTTTCCTTTCATTTTTTTCATTAACTCTAAGTAAGAAAGGCTCTCTCATTAAATGTAGTTGTTGATGAAATAAATTTCTCTTATTTGCGTGCTTCCATCTTTGTGAGCAAAGAGTGTGTACCCAACTCTAGTTAAAGAGATTCCAACTATCCCTTTCGTGTAAGAGACAAGGATCGAAAGTGATGGATCTTCTACTGGAAGAGCTCCCAACCAAAACAATTCACCTTTCTATCAACACTCATAAGCATTCCCCACTTTGTACTCTTTTAATCCAATCACCAAACTATCACCTTCCTTCACAAGGCATGAGATCCTAGCCTACCATCTTGTTATCTCATTATCATCCCCACAAATCCAAACCTCCAACTCATCACTCTTTTCTATCTTTCGGACTTTACACGCTATATTCCTAGGGAAATATAAGCCATAGTCACCAAAAAAGGGCACTCTTTTTGTAGCAATTATCTTTTAAATGACAACCTAAAGTAAAGGTTAATGATTCATCTATTCGAGCACTCAAAATAAAGTTTTTTTAATTTTTTTAATTTGAGTGAAATTTTATGTGATAAAACCACTTAGTAAAACTTTACATTTAACTCTTAATGTGTTATCACATAACCCTAATTAGTATATGATATCTTTCAATATTTTCTAAAAATCTATTAAGAATTGCAATATTATAATCTCAAAATTAGACAATAGTAAAAGTCTAATTTATCTCATATGAACTTTATTTTAATGTTATGTTTTTCTACATAGTATTAAGAAGTTATATTTTAAAAAAAACTATTAATACTTCTTTCTACTTCAAAAAAAATTCCTTTACTTGGTGTATCTACTAAAGAACTCTTAATTGGTTTTGGACAAATTCTATCTTAGGAGATACTACAAAAGCACTAATATGACTCCCTATGATCTTTCTTGACAACCATATAGTTTTATGCATGAGTTGGTTTTGTAAAGTGAGGCCATGATCACTTGTCATTTTTTTTGAAATGCATGTCATCTGAGCTTTGGTAGTCTATAGTTGTAGTTACTTTACCCATACAAATTATTTTAAATAAAAAAAATATATAAAGAAAAGTAAATATCCCTTCTTAATATGCTCTTGTGTCAAACTTTTGTATGATCACAAGGACTAGTAGGTCTTATCAATTATCAAACTAAAGTTAAGAATCAAATCAAAACTAAAGATAAAATTTAATCCAAAATTACATGATAAAACTATCCTAATCAATAGCCTAACTCACCCAAATAGTTAGACTTTAATGACCTATCCTAATCTAACTTTATATTTTCCTTATTATTAACAATAACTTCTCCTTTTTTATTTATTTAATTATATTATTAGTTTTACTAATTAATTATTACAATAACAATACTTTTTGAAATAAGTGATTAGTGTAATATTTCCAAAGATATGATTAAGAATAAAGTACTTTTTAAAATGGTTGACATATGATAAAGATTTTAGAACGTTAATATTTTTTGTAAAATAATTAATTTAAGTAAAATTTAGTTTTTGTGCCTTCATAGAATTATTTTAATCAAGTTTAATATTTTAATCAAAATATAATTGTAATAAGTAAAACTAAATTAAAAATATTTGTCATAGTTATTTGTCACTCAAACAAAGATGAATATTGTAGAATTTCACTTTTGCTTCTATTTCCTTTTAAATTTTCCCATGAACACAAGTATCATCTATCTAAAGACTTAAAATTACTTTAACAGTTCATTAGTAGTGCTTAGAGTTTATGATCATCAAACAACATAGCATGATAAGAAGTTAACACAACAATCCCTCTCACTTGATGATAGCAAAACTTTTGAAGAAATTGATAGAAATATAAACTATTTATAAAAGTAATGTGCATGAACTATAATGCTCCACCTTCATGTTCATTATGACAAGAGTAAAGTTCCTACTTAATTTTTTCTTATTTTAATCGTTTAATTTCTATTCTTCCACTCTTTGGCAGCACTTAAAGGGAGATAGTCAATATTTAGTAAATTGTTCACAAATTTAGAATTTTGTGAAATTATTATATTTTTTTTCAAATTATACCGTTATAGGTATTACTAAGATTTATTATATATGTTATCTTGTGTTATGGTTGACTTCAAATTTATTGCAAAGGCTAACTGGTTATGATAAGATTAAGTTTTAACCAAAATAAAAAATTTATCTATAACTTATTCTTTTGAAAGATATTTATTAAATTTCAATGTTTTAAGATTTTCTTTAACTATTTTCTTTTTTCTTGCTTATTTTATTTGAATTTCTAAAAATAATCTCTCAAATCCTATATATATATACACACACAAACACACACACACACACATATATATATATACAATATTTTTTTATGGAATTAATTCATCAAAGTTGTAATGTATAATACTTGATTTTAGTTATTAAATTTAAGAACATAACAATTTTAGCTCCATCATATTTAGGATAATTGAGGCACTAGTTTCATTCATATGAAGTATTTTTCCTTAGGAGATAAATCCTTATAATGAAATAATAGAAAAAGGCTATATGACTTTACATTGAAACTAACTTGGCAATTGAATAAAATAATTTGATGACACAAAATGTACATTACTACACATAAAAGTCATATACTTAAACGAAAGCTTAATGAAGCACAAGTTTTATAATTTAATGAATTATAATTAAATGAAATTAATAACTTAGTGTTTTTGAGAAGATAGTAGAGATCATTAATGTGTCAATTGAAACGTGCACCACAAAAAGGTGTTAATGAGCATCGAGCAGTAAATGTTTCAATATGATGACTTGAAAATTTTTCTTTATATTTTATAAAACACTTGTCAAATTGACCAAATAGTCAATAATATTTTAATTAAAATATCTACCATACTTTTTAATTAATAAATTATAAAAATCATAATAACAAAAAGACTCATTAGTTTGGAGCAAATCCAATGGAAGACTCTTGGATGATTAAATAATGAAAACTTCTCAATTAGATGGATTAGAATAAAAATTGATATTTAGAAATTATGATTTGATCTAGTCTGTTAAATCTAAATCATAATCTAGTGGTAGGATTTTTCTCTTACTTGTGGGTAAATCTTTGATTATGTGATCAATAAACTATGTGATTGGATAGAAGATCAAAATAGGTATCTTTAAAGGTGGATGAGATTAGAATCATTCCATCACATAATTGTCCAACTAGATAGCAAAAGTCACTTGAACAATTTTTAGAACTATCATGTGAAATGGATATAAGTTTTAATCCCACAATGAATAAATGATGGATAATCAATGCTTTATTCGAGCTTTCTTGTGTTACACATTCTGCGTAGTTTTTAGGGTTTCCTACCTATGCTTTGTGCCAAATTTAAGTTAAGTTCAGATTCTTAAGTTATGAATAAAACAAAAATTGTACGACGGGTTCGAGAGTTATTTTATAAACATGATAAGCATTGCTAGCGATATTCACACACTATGCTCTGATTGATATTTTTGGTTTTTTTAGTAACATGTATTTTTTGTTATTTTAATTATATCATTATGTTTTTACTAATTAATTTTTATAATTAAAATTCCTTTTTTCCAATATGTTTTTGAAAGAGGATTTTGAATAGTATGATAAAAATTAAATGGTTATTTGGATTGTAAAGATAATATTAATATTTTAGAATCCTATTAGTTTTTTAAGATTATTAATTTAAATATAACTTAACTTTTGTTCCTTATTTGAGTGATTTCAATCAAACTTAATATCTAATCAAAAAACTAAAATTAAATTTAAAATAAATATATTTGTTAAATTCAAACCACAGCACTTCTTATTTTTTAAATTCTCCCATGAACACGAATATCAGGTTTCAAAAATCTACAAATTCACTCAAACAAATAAATTAGTAATTCTTAGTTTGTTGTTATGAAACAAAATAGCACGAATAAATGTCAACAACATAACATAACACAAATATATTAGTAATATTTATTTGTCTCCCTCTTCATAACCTTTGTAACTAATTTCCATTTCACTTGCAAATATAACATCTATGTTATTAGTTGCTTTCCTCTCACATATCTCTCCATTTGGTACATTACTTTTTTTGTTAGATATCCCTTGTGACAATAACCTTATAAAGACTACATTTTCTTGGACATTCTATTACAATTGACTTTTGAAAGTGTTTTTTGACTAATTTAATAAAAAAATACTCCAATTGTGATTTATTTAATCAAATAATTCATATATTTCAAATGACATTTGGCACTTTTGTTAGTTTTCCTTAAAAAGACTCTTAGAATTAAATTAATGCTATTTTAAATAAGTGTTGGTATTTTTATGACATGTCCACTTCAATTTGAAGTAGAATTACTATTTATGATTTCTTTTCATTTGTTCAACCATATTTGACTTCTCATCCATATTATTATTTCTTTCAAGTTATAGTCTTTATGGTCTTATACAAAAATATCCATATGTAAATTTCATTTCATCACATTCAAAATAAATTTTAAAATACACTTACATTATTCAAGAAATATTAAATAAATTTTAAAGTCCTTTAAATATTTTATATACTTCCATAATAATAGAATTTAATCATTCAAATTAAAAAAATGTTGGGCTGTCTATAAAGAGTCTCTTCCTCTACTTTCCAAATAGCTGCTAGTTAGTATAACTTGTCCATGGTACATTCAACATGGGATGCTCTTCTTCCTTATTTTCTTGATTTCTCATGTTAAGAATCCCATTGGCCTTTCCTCATTAAACAATCTTGGATGAACCACCATGCTATATATGTAGTATTTTCAACAACATTTATTAAAACTAAAAGACAAAACACATGATGTGCTCTCACTAATGACAATGACAAAACTATCTTGTAAGTAATGTAACAATTTATTTTAATAGTCTATAAAGGAACAAAATTTTTTATCTTTAGTTATACTCATTTTACAAACATTGTAATGCATTTCAGTAGAAATACTTTAATGAATACATGATCCTCTTCTTAAAAGTCCACTTTCTTAGTTTTCTTTGCAAAATTTCCATGGAGCAAACCTATTTTTTTTAATTCATGTTTAGATTATGTGGATATTCCTAATACATTCAAAAATCACATCTATATCTAGAAGAGTACTCTTAATTTTTTCATATCAGTATAACGACAATTTATATAGGATTTTATATAATACTATGTAAAGTGTCATCTCTATGCTAGACTAATAATTATTATTGTGTAAGAAAATTAACTAAAAGTCAAATAATTATCATAGCTACATCAAAAACCTAATTTTCATAACCTTAACTTATTCTTAAGTCTTTTAAATTTTCTCTTTCTTTGATTTCTATTTTTACTCTAGAATGTTGTGTTAAACTTTGTTGACTACAATACGAATCATGCAACCTTTTAAAAAAGTACGATGTAACTTTGAAATCCTTATTTAATACAATTATTTTTGTCATGCCACATAAGTCTTACTCTTTTTTCAGCATATATTTGACCTATAATTTTGTAAAGCAAATGTTTCCTTAATAAGCAACATATGAATTTTTAGCATAAAGTACATCTAACAAGAAGTACATCTAGTTCACTAGAAATTACTAATCATTAGTTAATATGATCAATTAGGTTAATGATAAATTTGTATCTAGTCATCATTTCTTGATGTTCATAGGTTACTCTTAACCATATCTATGAAAGTATAATAATAAATTCACATTTAAAAAGGATTAAATTAGTTGTATGAATGCAAAACTATTCTTAAGTTTTCATAAGTATAGTTAAATAGGGAAATTTTGAAAATAATGCTACCTAACATTTCTTAATGCAATCAAATTCTACTATGCCTTCAATAAATTAGTTTTGTCATATGAAACAATTTTAAAACCCTAACAACCTTGAAAAGCTTACATCTACTTATTTGATGTCTTATTGAAGAAATGTACATTGTTGTATATAATTGCCTAATCAACCTCGTGTATCAACAAGATTATGGGAATATTTATTTATTATCCATAAGTTCTACACCTAAGCAACATTTTATGGGATTAAGCAAAGAGAGTAGTTTTTTAGAACTATAACATGATTTAATTTTAGTTACAAAAGTAACCACTTTTATGAAGGTCAAGTTTAATGCACAAAGAGCTAACAAAGTTTGGCTTTATCATAACAAGAGACAAACTTGAATTATGTTCCAATTACCAAAAAGTACAACGGGTTGTCGACTAGCATTAGGAGAAAAATACTCAAAGTGAGGTTGTGCATTTACCTTAGAAAAGGGCTTATGATGTTTTTTGAACTTGATGTGGCAATGGTTCACTAGGTAGAAACTAACACAATTAAAATGCTCTAGGTGTGCTTTCAATACTACTATTGGTCTTTTCATTTTTTTCACTTGCCAAGAATGTGATTACTAGTGATACTACAACTTGAATTATTTGGGACCAATAATTATTATCATAAAAAATTTACTAAGCTTTTAAAACATGTAAAGTAGGATCTTAAGAACATAGAACACACATTTTTTTCTAAGAGCTATAGTTCTTGTGAGAAGATCTAAGAAAACAATTTTTTCTAGGATTCTTAGTGGGGATATCAACTAGAATTTTTCATACCAAGTTACAAATCAAACATTTGTCAAACATTTACAAAATCAACATTTTTATTCTTATACAAAGTTAAGATAGACCCTAACCATTTATAATATGTTCAAAATGCATACCAAGAAATAAAAAATATCCCTAAAATGTCATATTGAGTCCATTTTTGTCAATGCATTCATATGTTCTTCACTATCAACCTGCCTACACCTTAGGGATTACATGGACACCCTTTGCCTAAAATAGATCAATGAATAGGGCTTCTAGGTCTAATCTAGATCACAAGTTCATATGACCTACAAACATATCTTTATTTGCCACATCAAGTTTAGTAGTGCAAACCAACATGAAGCAACATAGTCTATAGGACCCTCAAACAAACTCAAATCTGCCAAACCATGCTCACCAACCATCCCATTCCAACATGCATTGAGCTGCATGTAATCCACGGCACTATTGTTGTCATGTGGACCAGCAGAAATGGTCTATGGCACACTAACTCAGATATAACAAGACACCACAAACTGTGCAACAACCCCATGACTCGATCCATAACGCACAAACTTAGGTCTAACCTGCATTACTAGAGTTGGCCGGCCATCTCACTAGCCAGATCCATGAAAATCCAATCCAAATATCACCTGCAACCCTCATGCAAACTTTCCTAATAATGAACTAAAAACATAGCTACTTAGATGGCTACTTTGCAACAATTTGGTTCAAAGAAATTTTGGACCAAAAAAACAGCTTTTTGACAAAAGCATTAGGAACCACTTTTTAGAAAATAGATACTCAAAATGAAAATTGAGGCTTTTCAAATTGCTTTTTGGTAAAATCTTTTTATGATAAATTTTGTATTTTTATATTCTTTTTTTGCTTAAGCACTATAAAAGTGGAGATATACTGATGTAGGAGCATCTAAACTTAGCTGACAAGCACATCTTTGTTAGTGTTGCATTAGCTTCTCAAGTCTACTGTTAAAAAATGTATTTGAAAATTATTTTAAAAAAAAGTTAAAATAAATTGTTTATTAATTTTCGCACTCCCAAAATCTGTTAATGTTTTTCTGCCATAAGCATTGTCATATGTTAACATGGGAACACTTATTGACCCACGTTCTACTAGTATGGTCTCATTTCGCATTAACCTACGATGACCCATGCCAACTCGCTAGTCCTACGAATCTTGTCAACCATTTCTTTTAGCGTGACCTGCTCCTACGGTAAACCTAGAACAAATGTGGTGAGACCTCCATCAACACTGCATTGATTTCACATTACTGTTTTCCGCCCACCATTTTGTCAATCATTGTTATTGCCACCACAAACTTAGAGTTTTTTTTTGCAAACTGATTAATGCAATTAATTTCGTAGTGTTTTTATTATTTTTCATTTTTTTTAAATTAGCGATGAATATATGAAAATCCTTATAAATAGGGATATTTACCATATCTGAAAACATAATGGAATTAAATTTATTATGTTTATGTGTTTCCACATTTGTGAACAAAGTGTTTACGCCTAACCCTAATTAGAGGGACTCAAATTTTCCTTTTGAGAGACAAGGATCGACGGTGAGAGTCCTACAATCAATAGAGCGACAACCAAATCCCTTGTGAGAGAAACGAATCAAATCTAAGAAACCATCCAATAAGAGAATCGGTAACCAAATAAACTCACTTCTCCAACATTCACACAAACATCAAAAGGTTTAATCTTTCAACAACCTTTTTTTTAGATAGTAATCTAATGGTAAAATTATTATTTTTTATCATAGTATTTCACATAGAGTTCATCTAAATTCTTTATTTTTAGATGTCTAAAGTTGGCTGTTACGAAAATTATTTTTCTTGGATTTTATGCTTAAAGCTTATGGAGTAGTTAACGCAGCTTAATAATCTACAGTACAATTCTAGAATGCAAATCTTTGACTGATTATTATATAGTACCTTTTTTGTATTCCCTAATAATCTTTTGAGTATGTTAAAGGTTGTAGTATCCAATTTTGACCTTCATAGAAGTCTAAATGTGCCATGCATCAACTTTGGTGTCAAAGATTATAACCTCCTATTAAAAAAGATTTTTCTTTTATTTAATGCATTCAACTTTGGTATTACACAAGTTTTTCTATAAAAGAAAATTCTTTTACTTAATACATCAACATTTTCAACTTATTTTCATTATTAAAAATATTATTTATTTTTATTAAAAACATTTCTTTATTTTTTACTTAGAAAATATTTGGAGGTGGTACAAAAGTAGTGACATCACTCTCCATCATCTTTCCTAGGGATTATGTTGTTCTATCTATGAAGTGGTCTAGCAAAAGTAGTGACCTTGATCATTTGCCTTTTTCTTAGAAGCATATCCCATCTCATGTTTGCCAGTTTACAGTTGTGATTAGTTTGCTTTCATATTTTTTTTCTTAATAACCCTAGTACTAAAATCTTTCGATGACCACAAGATCTGGTAGGTCTTATCAAATAGTAAATCAAAAAAAAGAATTAGTTAAAAACTAAAGACAACATTTAAACCAAGATATCATACAAGAAATATGTCAATTAGTAGGCCAACGCAAGCAAATGGTTGGTCTATCCTCCTAAGCCAACAACGTGACTAAAATTCTAAAAGAGAAAGGGATAACAAAAGAAGGGACACACATAATGATTTAGAAGAAAGAAATCTTTGGAGATGTAGAAACTATAAAAGACTGATGACCTTTTTGATGACTTCGATCAAGATGTCCATAAAAGTGATCATGATCAAAGAAGATAAAATAAACATTTAGATGAGTCAAACAAAAATGATGATCTCGATATATCTAGTGAGGAGGTATGGCTTAAGAGGTATTGAGATAAAGAGCAAATCCTTAATGTGAAATTGGATGCCTTAATGTTTTATGGTAGCTATGATTCTAAAAATTATATTGACTAGCAAACTAGTGTAGATGATTACTTTAATTAACATCAAATGAGTAATTAAAAAATATCAATTTATTAAAACAAAACTCATCTATATTACTTGTAGATTTTTTAGAAACTTAGAATAAAACTATGTTATTAATGATGAAAAAGTACCCTAAACATGGACAAATCTTAAGGTTTGGTTGTACAACAGGTTTGTTCCAATTACCTATAGTGTCAAAATATTAGATAAATGACAAAGATTTTTCTAAGGTGGTAGATCACTTTCGGAGTACATTAGCAAATTTTAGGATTATAAACCTAAATGTGGTATAGATGAATCTGAGCATGTAGGACTATCCTAATTTAGGATAACTTTAAACCAATACATACATGCTGAGCTTAACCTAAGAAATGTTACTACTTCAAAGAAATCTTATCACATAACTAAAAATGTGAAAAAAGTAGAAATTCTTTTTTTAAAAGAAATGACAAGCCAAACTCTTTAAAGGCCTACACCGCAATTTCTCAACACTGTCATAGTCACTTCATCTACCTCATCCATCATAGTTTGTAGACCTCCCAAACTCATAGTGCCACCCACTCCTTCACAACTTTCTTTAAGCCAACACACATATTCTGGAATTTCTTATTTTATGTGCCATGAAAAGAGCTGTGTAGCTATAAAGTACCTAAAGAGATCTATGACTATGAACCTAGAAAGTGTTTATGAATAAGAAAAGTCAAAACAAGACAAAACTATAACGCATGATGAGAAAATTGAATAAGAATTAGAAAACATAGAAAATTTAATAATAAAATTCACCCTTACAACTTCATAATTATAAGATGACTAGAAGTGCACCAATATCTTTAGCACCAACATAAAAATTAAGGAACAATCATATATGATGGTCATAGATAATGGTAATTACATTAATATAATATCCCATAATTACACTAAGCAAATAACAGCTTCTTTATTGAAACACGAAACCTTTAGTCTTTTTCTTGGATAGATAAATCTTCATACTTATTAAGTAATGATGTTATGCACTCTTAAAATTTGGTAGATATAATGAGTAAGTATTATGTGATGTCATACCTATGCAAACAGGTCATCTCATCCTTCAAAGATCATGACTCTTTTATAAGGATGTGGTTTTGGAGGATAAGACTAGCATGTGCTCACTTGTTTATGATGAAAAGATCATCACATTGTACCTATTCTATCTTAAGAGAGATGTCAATCACTTAAGATTAGCAAATTTATAGAAACTTCTTGGCCCATGAATAAAGAAAAAGGAAAGAAAGAATTTAAGCTTGATCACATTACCAAAGTTAGAAGGATCATTGTTCAAAGTGACTTATTTTGGTTTCTTGTAATTAAGGAGTTAGCCACCACCTTACAAAACCTATCAACTATTAAGTAGGCTGATGATAATAAGCTAATATATTTCATTAATCTTATTTCTTTACTAATAAGCTTTCAAACCTCTATTTTTATTTTTTACGTCTCATGAAATAATATAAAAAAAATTAATTTACACAATAAAAAAATATGGGAAACTAGCAAATGCTCAAAGAAATATTAAAAACTTACATGAAAGAGACTACATTATAATTAGAGTTGACAAAGTAGTTCCCTGTTGGAGTTAACAAGAATAACAAGCACGTGGACCTAGACCATTTAGGATTATTAAAAAATTGGGAACTAATGCGTGCATTGGATTTGCTTGAAGAGTATGGGTTTAGTGCAACATTTAACATTAAGGACTTAGTTTCTTATAAAGCACCGCATCATTTATCTAGAGAGCCATTCGAGTTTGATTCAACCATGTTGAGTAAACTCATTTCTATAACTACATTAGCCTTCATAACAAGTAAGGTTAATGTCAAGAAAATTATAGATCCTGAGGTAATTTTTGACGATGATAGTAAAGTTAGGAAATCTTTAATTTGTTGGAAAAGCAAACCTCTGATCAAGAACTCTTGGCTTACCTATGATATTCTTCACTATATCATGCAGCACCATTTAGAACACTAGTATACCCATCACCCTGAATTGATCGAGTAAACTCTCTTTCACCTAAGGAGGATGACCTAGGAGTGTTTAAAAATAGTTTGCAAAACATTCATTTACTATTGTTGCACTAGTTCCACAAGTTCATTGATGAAATTTTTGGTTAAATTTATCTTAACAAATGCTTAAAATTAAATTTTTTTATTAATTTTGTAGTCTACCATCATTCACACCATTTGCTATCATTAATGTGTCGTTTGCCTTCGTTAGCACTCACATTCACCCCCTGAGCTGACTCGCTCTGTCACATGACTTGAATTTAAATAAGAACACTGATTGACAAATGTTTGACCTACACCAACCTACAATGACCCATGCCAACCCTCCAATCCACCAACCTATTCTTTATGCAAGACCCACACCTACCCAAAACTGAAAATGAATGCAACGTGTCCTCTACCCACAGTACACTGATTTCACTTGACCATTTTGCCATCTGCTATTACCATCATCTGAGACTCAGAATCTATTTGAGAAATGTTTAATTCAATTAATGTCATAGTTTTCTTCATTATTTTCCATTTTTTAAATTAGTGATGAATATTTAAAAATTTGTATAAATAGGGATGTTCATCATATTCAAAAAAATGACAAAATAAAATTTATTTCGTTTGTGTGCTTTCACTTTTACGAACAAAGTGTCTATGTTTAACCCTAGTTGCAGAGATTTCAACTTTATTCGTAAGAGACAATCATTAAAGGTGAAAGACTTTCCACTAAAAGAACCATTAATCAAATCTCTTGTGAGAAACAATGATCAAAGTTGAGAGAGTTTTCGTTAAGGGAGTTAATAACTAAACAAATTATTACTTCTGTTAATATCCATATAATCGCCAAAATATTTAATCTTTTAGTAACTTTTATTTTTAAGGTTGAAACATAAATTTAAAGTTACTTTTTTATTAGAATACTTCACATAGTATTTTTCTAAATACTTTACTTTATATGTTTAATATTAGATGTGATAAAAACATTTTTATAGGATTTTGTGCTTAACTTTTAAAGAGTTGCTTCTTACTCAACTTAATAATCTATGCAACAGTTTTGGAAAGTCAATTTTTTAAAAGTTCTAAAATGTCACACGTGCCACCAAATCCTAATTATTAGATAATACCTCTTTTATATTTTTGTAATAATATATTGAGCATCTTTAGTATTGTAGGCTCTAATTTAGACCTCAATAGAACACTAAATCTACTTTCTATCATATACTCTTTAAAAAGGATGATCTTTTCATGTCTAAAAGTCAATTATTTCCATTGTCTTGTTGAGGTCTAGAATTAATCGTAATGAGAACTACAATGTATCAAATCATTGTCCTCTAAAAGTTGTTATATACAACTCTATTACAATGCCTTCAAATCACTATTGAACAATGGTTCCATTTATTTTGATGTTTCTTTCACTTCATTGATTCCTTTCATTATGTTGTTTCCTTACACTGTGCTTCTCCTTTCACTTCATCATGTGAAGTTTTTTCGGATTGCCACTTCTGTCTATTGTTGTCTTCCTTCTTATTCTTTTTTGTATTTTCTGAAGCTTTTGAACAAGCTTTGTGTGTAAGTTAATTCGTTACTTTGGGTTTTTTGTAATGCTTACTAATATTTTTTGATGCTTTTTTATTTCTTTATCATAAAATTATTTTTATCAAACACTATTCGAAATAGCCTTTCTTTGTGCTATTAACATGGTTGTAAGCTTAACATATGGAATGCCCCTTATGTTGTTCTTAGTTCCATCTTCATTGAAGTTTCTCTAGATTGTTGTCCTGTGTGTGTTGCCATTCAAGGTTTCTTGATAAGCATCAAACTTTGCTTTAGAGCTTGATTATGCCAATGTTTGCAATGTGAATAAAAAAGCAAAGCTAAAGTAAGCCTTCTTTTTAATTGTGTTGGCACCAAATTTTAAAAAAGAGAGAAAGTTTAGGGTTTTTTTCTTTTCTTTTTACTAATGGGTACAAATATGCACACGAATAAGGAGCACCCACATAACAACCAATCACAATTGATGCTCAATGATCTTCTAATTGGAATACAATTTATTCAAGCCAAGAAACAGGAATATGGATTTAGGGTTACCTTAGAACAAGCTCAAAATGAGCTTACCTTTTTCAAACCTAATATTGCCAACCACCTTAACAAAATACTTCTTATAATGAAAACAATTTTTTGGGTTGATACCAAGAAAATGATGATGCAAAACTCATGAAGTCCTTAAAATATGACACTTCCATCTTTCAATGTTGCATAAACCCTTTAGGCCACATAGAGTGGAATGTTTCCTTAGACAATTGCTTCTAATGGAATAGAGTTGATGAAAAATGAAGGTGTGGTTTTCTCAAATAAAGGGGATTACCACTCACAGAAATACATATGACACTAATTAAAAAAATTAGTTACAAGACTAAGGACTTGCGTAACATAAGGAGAAAATATGTTTATGAGTACATTATTGATTCAGATGACTATGACTTGTGCTGTGGTGTTAATGAATACCCTTTGTTCACCTTGGGCATAGAGAATACATGTTGAAGGAGCTCTATAAGAAATAATTAACTGCTTGGAAGAGGTCAATAACATTGCTAATGAGTTTGACATCTAAAAATGCTTTATCTAACCAAAAAAGGTCAACAATCAACTATGTTAAACTTGTAATCCACCTATGTTAGATAATCTAGAAGTTAGGTACCAACACATCCCATACCAATTCTTATCCTTAAACACACTATGAAAACCAGCCAACCTATTCATTAATTACTAAAGCTAACTTATTCTCGATGTGAAAGGTGAGGTCATGTAGTAGTGCAGTAACACAAACAATAAGATATATTGCGAAAGAGAATTTTTGGTAATTTAACACTAGGGGTCAATAAGAAATCAAAGAATATGCTTCTTATTCCTACTTAGAGAATGACTACTCCAATGAGGCAATTGATGACACTAGGCCGTTATAGTTATGAGACATACCTTTACCCAACCTAAGAGAAGTGAGGATTGTAGACGTGCCATCTCATTCCATACCTTTGTCAAGTTTGGAGAAAAGGTTTGTAGGTTCATTATAAATAGTAGCATTATAATCAATTTCATTTCTACAAATGGTTTATCATGCAGCAAACTTCAGACCATTGATCATGCAAAACCATACATTATTTTTTATTAAAAAAGTCCACTTATGTCATAAATAAAGAACTATACCAATTACATTTGCCAATTTTCAAAGAGATTTTATGTGATGTTGTTTCTATACAAAAGAAAATATTTTCTTATGATGACCCTTGTTATATGACCATAAAGTCCTTGCAACAATACATACTTTGATATTTAACTCATCATTGATAAAAGTTTAAGCTACACCCATCAACATCTATAGACAATATCCAGCCTATTATAAAGAAACCACCCACCACTCCAAATAAAAAAATCTTATTTATGTCTTATAATGAATTATTGAGAATTCATTAATAGTACTTTTATTTGAGCCATAGTAATATCTGATATTACAATTACTCCTACAATAGAATTTATTTTATTTAGCTTCCCTGAAATTTTTACAATGGAACGCCAAGGTTTGTTCCACCTTCATGACATCGAGCATGTTGAAGACCTATACAAAATTTGTCACATCTTTGGATGAATTCCTCAAAGAATCAAGAATTCACTTAACAGGACCAAGACTTATTAGACAAAGCATTCATAAGTGAAAGATGTAGTCCACATGTCACTCCAACCCTTCAAAGCAAGAAAAAAGATTGTTCATGGAGAATTTGTCACTTAATTTTTCGTATTTTGAAATTTCTATATATATATATATTATTCAAGAATTAGTTTTTATGATTATCAATATTCTATTATTAGAATTATCTTCTTATTTTTCTTAGTTATTTTGTTTTACATAAATTTGAATATTTTTAAGTTTATTTTCAAAAAAGAAATAAATAATTAAAGCTCCAAAAGCATCCTTTATAACTTGCGAAAGCAATTGTTCTGTAAATGGTATTAATATTGAAACAAAAATAACAAGTTACTATGAACATAAATATAGCTAAATGTTTAATGTGTTTAAGAATTTTTGCAATTATAAAAGTGCACATAAATTGTACTACAAATTGAGTTAAGCTTTATCTAGAAACAATTACATACGAAAACACTATAATGAAAAAATAAGAGATATTTTTGTAATAGACTATTTAAATTAATCAAAATGAGAAATCAAAATTATTTATTTATTTTCAATAATTTAAAATATTGAAGGTTTTAAATATGGACAATGAAAATATTTATTAAAAATAAAAATTAAAATATTTTGAAAAATTTTGGAAAAAAATATAGTGTTTCATAATGTGAAAATAAAATATATTAAAATAAAAAAGAAAAAATCAAAAAAATGTGTAAAATTTTGAAAATAATATGCAAATTTTGCTAATGCATGGCCTTTGAGCTCACAAAAAAGAAATGAATTATGAAGGAGTATTTATTTGTAAAAAAATCAAACAAAATAAGAATAATTTTAATAAGTAAAAAAATTTCACAAATTCTAGGTAAAATATATGTTTATAAATTAAAAATTAAAAAATAATTTTGAACTTTGAATAAAAATATTTTCATAAAAAAGATAACTTCCATGTAATGATACATACAAAAGATTCAATGATTTTTAACCAATTATCGAAACTATCCACTAAGTTATAAAAAACATTTCATAATACCTAAATTGTTGTACTACAAAGAATAGGAAATGCCAATTAATGTTGTCATAAACCCTCAACATGTCCAACAAAACATCATTAATTCTTAGGTATTATTTACTTTTAGTGATATGTTTATATGATCCATTTATTGGTGATTTATTTTAAAATTTTTATATTTTGATTATTTTTATCAAAACATTCATGTAGTCCACGATGAGAATGTCTTTTTACTAATTATGGTATGAAATGGTTTTTAACATTTTTGTCATTCCATTATTCTATTACACATTTGTATTTTTAAATCTTTAGATTTTTAATTTTTATTATAATGTGCAGCTTTGTTAAATTCAATTATTTAGAAATGTTTTTTTAATCTATTGCATAAACATGCAAAATAATTTATATGTTCATTATACTTATGTTATTTATTTTTTATTTTACTTCTGTATAGCTTATGTAAACATAATGTAATTGTTCTTGAATTAATCATTGGATATGTTATAACTTTTGTTAGATTTCTATGCATTTTTAAATTACAATAAATCATTTGTTATACTTAGATTACAATATTATTTATAATTTTGAAACTTTCTGATAAGTAAAAAGAAAACAACTTCATGACTTGTTATCCAAATAAATCTACATATTTTAAATTTTCTTTGTCGGAATAGTTTTATATAATTTTATTCCTAACATTTGTCAATATTTGATTGTAGCAACCTATTTTTTATAACATATTAACATTTTAAATTTTAAATGTAACATTGTTTCACTTTTTTAGTTTTTAAGAGTTTTTATATGAACCACAAGGTATCCATGCTTTTAATTCCTAACCTTTTTTGTTATGTTATCTAATAAGTAGCACATTTTTAATAAAACCTTTTATTGAGCATTTAAAGTCATTTTCTAAAAAATATTCTAAAATTTTTCTTATATAATAGAAAAAAATGGAAACATTAAATATGTTTTATAATATATTAAAAAACAATTTTTAGAATTTCAATAGAATAAATACATAAAAAATACAAATATTATGCCATTAAAACTTGCAAAAATAATTAAGGAAATTTAAAATTTATGATAAACAAGTTATTTGCATAAGTAGTATAATAATCATAATTCTAAAAGAAAATTCAATAATCAATATTCTCGTCATGTTCTTGTGAGAAGTACATCATTGAAATTAACAAAATATTATGTACTAAAAATTCTAAAACCATTTGCATTATTAAACATTTAATATTTATTTAATAAAATATTTACAGGGCATAAGAAAAAAAGTTGTGTAATTCCTAGAAACACATAAACATAAAGAAAATAGTCAAGTTAAAAAATATGAAATTTTACAAATTTAAAGCATTAAAAAATATTCTTAATGTAATATTATTATATAATGATAAGAAAAGATGTTTAACAAAATAATGCAAATATAAATTTTTGAATGTAAAAATGAAAAATAATAAAAAAGATAACATATAGAATAATAAATAAAATAACAAATATGAGAAACAACTTTATGGAATATTAATAAAAATATCTCAGCAAATAAACCAAGGCAAATATTGTTTATTCAATGGATAAAAAGTGCACAACAATAAACTGAAACACCACCCAAGGCCACATACATGATGTAATCCATGTTTAAATTTGCAAAATGCTCCTTGTTATCTAAGTATTCTTTATGTCCACATCTAGCATTTATATTCCTTTAAAAGTGGTATAGTACATAGATAAAGCATGCTCACACAAGTTATTTGTTATGCACATAAATACTAAAATTATAGATTGTTGTATTATGTTCGTGATCTCATTTGGCAAATTTGTTGTACCCTACTTCTTGAAGACATTTTCTAATAAATATGTTTTGTGCATAAATTTCAATAAGTGGAGCATTCTAATATCTTATTACTTTTTGCATTCTTATTAATTTTAGATTTTGTTCTTTCTAATGTAATATTCCCCCTATAGTAAATAATTTAAAATTATCAAATAGTTTATAATAATGATGATATTACTTTTTTCTTTGTGTTTTCATATTTCTTTACTCCCTTATTATTGTAATTATTTTTATTTTATTATAAAAAACATTAAACAATGCTTTATTGAAAAACTTATTTTATTATTTACAACTACTTATTCATGATAGTTTCAATAAATTTAAAACTCTTTAATAATAAACTTTCTTTTAGTAACTACTGTGCTTATCTACAAAAATAAAGCTGCTCAAGTGAAACACAAATTGTTAAAACTCTTGAACACTTGATTAAACAACAATTTTTTGTTGAATCATATCTTTGTTAATAATTTTTTTCTTAAGTGATATTTGAATCATGTGTAGGAAAGTCAAACATTAATTGAGTAATTAAAGGGTATGATCTAGCATTTTATTATGTAATTCAGTTGTGAGTATAAGTGAATGAGTGTTAGTTGCCTTTCTCATGTGTAGCTCAACTTGTAAATCTTGAAATCATTTCTTTAGCACTTGATGAAGCAATTCCAACTATAAATTTAGTAAATATACTTTATTTTAATTAGAATTATAAGACTTTCCCTTCTTGTTGATATGAAAATTATGCTTATATTATATTGCTCTTGAATATTGAATTTGGGAGATAATAATGCATGCATTTCATACATGTTATATGAATATAAATGTCTTAATAAATATTTAATATATAAATTTCATTCTTTAAATTGATCAACTATTATAATTTATAAAAGTAATAAAAATACAAATTACATATGCTTTTCACATTTGTACCTTTCAACTATTTTACAATATTATTGATATTTCATGGAAACAAATGAAAAATAAGTCAATTTAAATCATGAGGAATTTGCATCAATTATACCATTTATACTACTTTTATGTTCTTATCATTTTTTGACACTAAGTGGCTACCTAAGAAGTGCGTTAATATGTATAATCTTAAAGATTCATACAAAATAATGGCATATGTTATAACATACAATGAACTCATTAGAAGATTAGGTAAGGCATGAATGAAACAACATTAAATATATGACTCAAAGTTTGTAGTGTCATATAAATTCAATAGCATTTTTTATTCATTTAAGAATGAGATTTTTAATTATTTAAATTTCTTGATTTGTTATATTCCTTTGATTCATATAAATACAAATAAGTTTTTTAAAAAATTTGACAATGAATCTATTACAAAGTAATGTTATATGTAAAAAAAGAAAATTAAAGTTGATTGTGTTTTTCACTACGGTATCATCCTTTATCTTATTTGCTTGAATGCTAATTTATATAATATTTTACTTGGTTTATCAACTTTTTTAGATTAATTTGGTAGCCTTCTTTCATAGTATTTAATTATTGTATCATATAACCTTTTAATGAATTATATAAATTTTGTTGTATTATTTCTTCAAGTATTTAATAAATGTGTAAACTATATTACTGCATTTGTAGTGACGTGACTTGTACCTGGCCACTATCTAAAAAATAGTAGCTACAATAATAAGTATTGTTATTTGAAACTTAGTTTACTTGATTAAGAGAAACGTTGGCAATAGTTTTATAGAATCATCTAAAACCATTTGTGCACCTTATATGTTTTTAACTTTCATATTATTTGTTTATATGTGTTGATATGCATTTTTAGACAATATATTTAATTTTTAATATAATAAATTTTACTATTTATAATATGTTATTGCTTTTTTTAATTACATAATATATATCCTTCAAATTGTTAAAACGTTTTTTGCTCAAATGACCTATAATTAAAATTTTGCTAATATAATTTTTTTTAACTATACAAATACTTTTTTAACAATGAAAATTCAACTCAAATATTTTCACTTATCTTAATCAATTATTATTTTTTAATATAATGTCCTTACATTTTTGCATTATTTAATCATTAATTTCATTTCTTACATATCTAAAGTTTATCTTTCTAAAAAGATATTTAATGTTGTTTCTTTGGTACAATAATTTTTTGTGGTAAATACACATTACTTTTTCTTTTCTTAATTCTCAAAAGTAATAACTTCTTTTAATTTTACTTTAATCTTTTGTACTATCAAATTGTGTAAACATATTAATCAATTTTGAGTTACTTAAATTTTTTTGACTAATTAAACATATTTTTCTAAATTAAATGATCCAGTTATCGCTTCTAAGATTTGAAATTTTTTGTCTCTTTTATACCATCTATTATCAACGTATGTTCTTTGTCATTGGCGTGCATACTCAAACACGTTTAGAAAATATATTCTTAAACATCAAATAAAAAAATTAAATTTCAATATTTTAATTACCATAAAACTATAAATTTTTAAATTAATAATAACTTTTAAAAGTTATGCTAAAATTAGTTTTTTAAAAACAACAAAAATAGTTTTTGAGAATGTTTGATAACGACATATCCATCACTAATAGAATAGGATAATATTTATTATTTATGTAAATTATATTTTATATTCTAGTTAAACATAACTATACTTGGTTTTTTTTATTTTTTTACCTTTAATAATATTATTTTTGTTCTTTCATTAGAATATTTACATTTCTTGTTTAGAAACATTTTTGTTGCTTAAATTGTGTGAAATCATTAACATTTAAATATTTTTTGTTGATTACTTTTTAGATGAATTATTCTTTCATTTCTTATAAGTAATATTTATTTTGAAATACCTTTCTAAATTAGGTTTTGCAATCTAATCAAACTACATTTCTAAATGCCCAACGTTATAAAAGATAGACCATAGGAAAGGCTAGTAAATGTAGCCACATGGCTTCTCTATAGTTATCATAAGAATGGTTAAAAATGAAGCAACTATTTATATTTTTTTTAATCTTTCACTACTTTTCTTTTATCATCCAATGCAATCTAATTTTAACATTTTGTGTTTCTATTCAATTATCGATTCATTTTTTTATAAAGTTTACATAATCCTTAAAATGTTATGGCAAATAAATTGTGCTATTAATTTTTAACAATATGACTATTTGCTATTGTAATGATTTTCTTTTGTGATTATATTTTCTTGAAATTTTCTACGTATTCATAAAAAAATTTGTGTTTGATCATTAATAAAATAGTTTGTTACTAAACCATGCAAGTACCATTGTATAATCAAATTTGAAGCATTTGTTTATTCTAATGATTGTTTTAAATAATTATTTAATATATCAAAATTCATTTTAAACATTTGAGCATTTAAATTATAATGAAAATTTTTTTGGAACTTATTTAAAATAAAATTTATTTTCCAAAGCATGATTTTTAATAAAACTTATTCTTTGTAAAATTTTATTTTGGCATGTTATCCAATTAATTTTAAATGTTGAGGATTTTTTTTATCCTAATAGTTTTAAGAAATAAATTTTCAAAATGTATGAATATCTAAATACTTATTAAAATTATTTAAATCATATTCTAATTATTTTTGGGAATATTTTTTTAAGACATAATATCTATGAATCAAATTATTGCAATCCTTTTTTTTAATATATTATACAACAAAAAAGAGTTTCTAATTTCATACATTATTAAATTATTATGCTAATTCTTTTGAACATATTAAATTCTTTTTATCAAAATAATTTTCTATTTTATTATTTTTATGTACATTTTTATTTGAAAAAAAAGTTAAAAATATATTTTGCTATATGTTTGTCATTAACATGTCACCTAGTTTATTTTCATAATTTAAATATTTAAAATATCTAACCTTTTTTATACATATTTCTCTTTTTTTTCATTATTATGACTACATGCATAATTTTCTAATTTTTGCAAATACGAAGTTTTGGCAATTTTATACAATGTCATCTATGTTGGGTTTTTTTATTTTTCGTTGATAATAAGGTTGATATTTTGACTAAATTTTAATCATCCTATTTAAATATTCAAGTGTGTAATTGCCTTAATAGTTATATTTTATTTCATTGTTTTAAACTTGCTAGGTCTACATCAACATATTCCTTATGATTATAGTTTAAAAAAACAATTTTTAATAACAAATTTTAAATGTTTTATAAATATTAAAAGTTTTTTACTTTCTTGTATTTAAGCATTTTTTAATAATATATTATTCTTAATTGAACTATCCAAAAATATATTTCATTTTTTCCTGTCATATTTTTTGTTCTTATTAATACATTTATTAAGCACTTTTTAATACAACATTTTACTAACGATCTTTATTCTTGCATCCATTTTTTTAGAATACTTTTCAATTATTTTTCAATATTATAATTACTTTTAGGTGCTTTGTTTTGAAAATTTTTTAGCAAATTTAATATTGTAAATCACTATTTTTTATATCTCTTAGTGATACAATTTTCTTTCTTAATAATACATATTCCTTTTACAATTATGAAATCAATCATTTAAAATGCATGCAAAAGTTTTTTGGTTTGTTAAAATATAAGTTTTTTGCAATTAAAATTTAACAAAAATTTAATGCATAAATATAAATCTTTAGTTTTATTTAAAATAACTAAACCATTTAATATTAATAGTATGTATGTTGTTGTGAAAAATATCTTTTGTTGTAGTAAAAGCTCAATCAACAAACCAATATTATTGCAATTCTATGACTATACACAAAAATAAATTTTGTCTAAATATTTGAATTCATCAAAATAACATAAAAAACTAATAAAAAAATTGAATTAAGCTTAAAATAAGAACAATATCAATGCTATTAGAAAAGTATTAAATATTAGAAACAAAAAATATTTAAAATTGTTTGGACATTTTAAATGACAAAATTCTATTTATAAGTTATCCAAAATAAATTTAAGTGCCACAAAGTGAATAGAAAGTACAAGATTTAAATAAAAATGGAACTTTAAATTAAAAAAATTAAACAAATGATAAGATACATTAATATAATAAGAACCTCCGTAAATATTCTAACATAAGTTAAGAAAAAAAATGATATTCTATCAAATAATGTAATTAAAGGTTTTTAGGAAATAAAAAAATAACACAGTGAGGTCTACAAAATTTACATGAACTTTAAATTATGTAGAATAATTTTTCAAAATAAAAGAAAAATATTTTCAAAGACAAAAGGAGTTAAATAGTCAAAACATAAACAATAATTAATGAAAAAAGTTTGAAATATTAAAGTGAAATGTTATACTATTTAAAAAAAGTATCAAACACAAGTATAAAAACTATGTTATAATAAGAAAGTTAAAATACATAAAAGACTACAACAAAACATGTTTTTCACAATTTAAAAATCAAGCATGACTTATTATAAATTATCTAAATTGATTACGAGTATGAGAAATTATCACATCCTTAGTGTAAGAAACCCAACTATAATATAAACCTTTTAATTTTTTAGGAAAATATGTAGAATAGTTTTTATCTTTTGCCTTGATGCCACAATTGTAATCAATAATTTTTTACATGCATATTTAGATAATATCTACAACATATAAACATTTTTCAAAATAAGAAAGTAAAAGCAAAAATATCAATGATATTATTTTTTATAAGAAATTCTTTTCAAAATGCAAGATATTGTACTATAAAAAATGATATTGCAGGCTCATAATTATCAACATATATTGAAAGTAAAAGCTTTTTAAAAAATTTCAATGATATTATTTATTATAAGAAATTCTTTTCAAAATGCAAGATATTGTACTATAAAAAATGATATTGCAGGCTCATAATTATCAACATATATTAAATAAAATAATTGTTTTTAAAGCAAGAGTTTGTGCTGCTTATCCTTTTGATAATTTCTATCCCTTTTAGCCATTATTCTTAGTTAAAATAGTTGATGCTCCCAAACAAAAATATTCTTAAAATAATTATTTGATGTAAGAAAGTAAAAAATTATTTCCATTACAAATTTCAATTGTAAGTAAAATAACTAAAATGTGCTAATTTTAATGTCTTCAACTAAGTGAGCAGGTAACCACTTACATTAAAATCCTTCATGACTTAATGTATCCACTTAAATTATCTTGAAAATCTATTTTTAATCATATCTTAATATTATTTCAATAAATTTTAGAAATTATATGTTATAATTACAATCACTAATTAGTAAGAAGGACACTAATTTATATTAATTGGAACCAATAGCCTTGATAATGTCTATAACATATTGGTTGTCTTTAAAGGGTTTGGAATGCATGTGCTTAAACCACTCAACTAGGTATGGTACTAGGTAGGAATACGAAAATATTTTATATGATTTGTGGATCTAGTTATTACTACTATATCATCACATATAGTGCGTAATGCATCACAAGTCCTAAGCAAAGTAGAAGGAACCCAACCCGAATGTGGGACAAATAATGCATTTTTTGTGAATCACACTTCTAAGCCAAAATTATTAGGTTTCATAATTTCATGATCAAATGATTCCCATCTCCTCTACTTTTTTATGAAGATAAATATTATCCTTCATTAGATCATGTTATTTCACATTCACACAGTCTATGTTATTCTACACATAGATCAAAATCCAATCATTTGATTAGGATTCATGTCAAATGGTCATAATCAAATCCTATTTCTAAAAAGCCTCAATTAAATCGCATCCATTCAATCGTGCAGTTTTCATGATCAAATGGTCCTAGTCATTTTGATCAAGTAGCTCATGCACAATAGCTCATTTAGTAATTATTTTAAGATACTGTAACATTTTATTTAAATAATAAATATTATTGCTAAAAATAATGAAAATAATAAGAAAAATAAGATTTTTTTCTTATTTAGTAACAAGCTTTAGTTGTTAGAAAATGTCTATGAATAAGAGAATTTTTGAATGACATGGATTAATGAATTTTAACACAATGTAAAAAAAATTAAGTAATCACATTCAAGCCACTTATAGAATGTGATCATTATCACTTCAATACATTGTATCCCTTAGTCATCAAACTCTTAAATGTAGTGTTCTTCTCAATCTATAAAGTTATTAATTTTTGCTGTTTTTAATCGATTTAATTAAGATACTTACGCCTCTTTAATCATTTTTTGTTTTATGTCATTGATTCTTTTCTTCTGTTGCCATTTTATATTATTGTAATATTGTAGTACACTACATTTTGTTTCATTATGGGAAAAGATTAGTCTACCCATCTTTTGGCAGAAGGCTTAAATTGAGTGTTTGTTATCTCCAAAATTTTGTTGTGAGTTACATAATCTTCTTTTAAATCAAACACCTAAAAATTGTTTGTGCATATTTTAATTCCTACTGATTTTTTTTTATTTCATAATTTTGATAAAACTTATTACTTAAATAAACTAATTTATTTCAAGTTAAATTTAAAATTTTTAAAAATAATTTTGAGATTTTCTTAAGCATTTAAAAAGTACTTTGAAGATATTTCGTTTTGTAGTTTTCTTAAAAAAAGAAACTGTAATTCTTACCTATTTGTTGTCATCTTGTAAAAAAAATTTCAATTAGTATAAGGTCAAGATTCCTTCTTATGATAAGAAATTCTACAAGTGATCTAAGACTCAAAAAAAAATTTCATTGAGTTTAGGCAAAGGTGGTTGTTCTCAGAAGCCACTACCCTTTTCTAATGATTTTTATCTCTATTGAAGGACTAAGATAACAAGTTATTTAAAACCCATTAATAAATAAATATGCAAAGTAATATAAATTCATTTTAGTTTTCCTACAAATAAAATCTCACAAGATATTTCTTACTACAATAAGTGAAATGGAAGAAGACAATGAAGGACACTTTTGCAATATGGTTAGACAAAAGTTTGACATGTATTTTGAGAATGTGGAAAGGCCTACGATGTAAAAGAAAATATTAATAAGCGTGCACCATTAGTTATTGAATCGAGTGATTTTAAATACAAGTACACTACTTAATCATTTCCAAAAAGAAAAGACTAATTAGTAGAGAAATGTTTTTACACATGTTAGAAGATCTTATATACATAAGATGTTAATTTTTTACATGCTATAATCATATTAAATGACACTATTATAGAGAACTTGGTCATACATCACATGCATGAAACATTAAAGCTAATATTTAATTAAAAGTTTCAACTTTTGGATTGAGAGTGAAATGAATAGTAGCATAGTTAAACACAATTATGTTAAACAAAAAATATCATGGGTTGTCAAATCTAGTCATTGAAATCAATTATTGTGCATGTAAACTATGATTAAGAAATTTAAACTAAAAAAGTAATACGAACATAAATAGAGAAAATGATGTAATTAATCAAATTGTTAAAATGTTAAAACTTATTTAGGATCATCATAAATAATAACTTAAATATGAAATTTTTATTTGTTTTATAATTAATTTTTATCATTAGAGTGAAAACTAATGTGCAAATCCCATAAAAGGGCTATTTTAAAATAATTTTTTCTAATAAGAAATACTTATTTTTCAAATATTTTTTATAAATATAATTTTATGTTAGATGAAAACTTGAATTTATAAATATGTTAATTTATAATATTAATGATTAAGAAAAATAAATATAAAAGTTGAAATGGTGCACCAAAAGTTTTAGTAAGCTTGGTTCAAATTAGAACCTATGTCTTGCCATAACCTAGTTTGAGAAAAATTCCACTAGTATAGCAGTTAAAAATTTAGATTTTTCCTTACGATTAAACTCAAAGCTATTTGAGATTTCTTTTCCTTCTGTTCAAATGTAACTTACTAGCTTTTGAGGGCTCAACAATAACCCAAGATTTTACAAGGTCAACCCTAACCCAAGTTTTTTTAGATCAAATCAAACTTAGGCTTTTGCAAATACTCCATTGCCCAACCCAAAGAAAAATACAAATAAAGTAGTAAACAATTTTTGATAAAAACTTACAAATTTTTTTTTTCTTATTTATGAATATAAAAGACTAATAAACTAAAAATTGAAAGAAGAATTCAGAAAATAAAAGCTTAGAAGAATTAAGCTTACTTAAAGAATTTGAAATTTCAAGTTGTAGTCTGTGGGTGCTACTAGGAGATTTTTATGTCAATAGAATATGGTGAAACCCTTCTTTGAGTTGTTAAAATCTTGTTCACATTTAATAGTTATTTTATTCATAATAATTAGGTATTTATAGAAAAAGTTTTCAAATAACCATTTAAAAATCAAGCAAAAACTATTTAAAAAGCTATTACCAAACATCCTAAAATGCTTTTTCAAATGGCTCAAAACTCTAAAATGACTATTTGAATGACATATATAATGACAAGTTTTTTACTCATTAGGCATGATTGACTGGAGCTATTGGATTGCCTCAGAGAAAATTACAGCAATCCAATGAAATGTTGTAAAGGGAAGATGTGTTTTGAGTTGTTGGATCTAGCTAGAATTGATCTAAGCCATTAATCAAGTCAGATCAGATCTGGATCATTTGATTGTTCAACTATAAAATTGAGAATGATCTCAGCCATAGGGTTCAAAATGGTTTATTTAAAGCCACATGATTCAAAAATGATTATTCAAGAGAAAAGACATCTAATGAAGTTAAATGAGTTCACGACAATTGGATGTCAGGTAAGGAAGAATCACTTTTAATGGATGATGTAGCAACCCTCTTATGAGCTCATTAGTTTGAGTGTTGGATCAATTAAGAACACCACTTAGAGGGAGAGGTGATCTCCTCTGTGCATCACAAAAATTAGCAATCGAATGGCAATGAGCACTCTTAATTTTGGAAATAGACAAGTGGAAAAGAATAGTCCCACATTGTATAGTACAAAAGTGATGTGCACTTTATAAGCATTTATACGATGTAATTTGTGAGTCAAGAAGGGGCGAACAACCCCTTGTGTGCTCACAAGTTAATCACCTGATTAACTCATATGGTTACAGAATTACATGTCAATTTTGGGTGTTATATAGCCCAACGAAATTAAGGACTACATTAGACTACCCTAACCAATTTTGTTCGAGTCACTGGCCCCAACAATTGCAAATCCCCACTTTAGCTTAAGCTCAAGCCAAGAGCTTTGGATTCTTACATAACTAAGATGTAGCTTAATTTTTTAATATTTAATTATGAAAATATTAATAGAATTATTTTTTGATTTAATTATGGTTTAGCAATAAACTTAATATAAAAATTGGGATACATAGAGTTTGAATTAACCAAGAAAATAATGAATACAAATGACCGCTTTGGCTTAAGCTCAGCCTTAGAACTTTGCATTCTAGCAGAATTGAGATGTACCTTAAATTTGTCTTATTACTTAATTATAAAAAAATTAATAAAATTATTATTTTTTATTTAATTAATGTTTAACAATCAACCAAACATAGAATTTGACAAAAATACAAGAGTATGTTTTAACCAAGGAAAAATTGATTGGGAAATAGAATCATGTTTCTTAAATAAATGAATAGTTTAAGTAAGATTTTAACTAATAAAAGGTTTGAGAGATTAAAAAATTGAATCCTATTCATTTCCTTAATCAA
Source organism: Vanilla planifolia (assembly GCA_023846275.1). Lineage (NCBI taxonomy): Eukaryota > Viridiplantae > Streptophyta > Magnoliopsida > Asparagales > Orchidaceae > Vanilla > Vanilla planifolia. Next base: position 17,077 of record JAIUJO010000325.1, on the reverse strand, counting down.
GAAGAAGATTGAACTATTTAGATGCCAAAATATGATTGGAAATTAATATGAAAAAAAGGTGTCTTAAAATCAATAGGCTAACATTCTAATTTAAAGTAAAAAAATCTTATCAAAACTAATGCACATGTCTTTAATTTTTGAAGGTTGCTGAACACTCCAAGGTACTTTGAAGATAATTAGTTCACCATTTTCAAAAATGCATGACTTATTCACTAGATATAAACTTGTTTCACAAAAAATAAGCATATTAGAATAAAATGCTAAACATTTAAACCTTGATTCATTAAACATAAGAGTAATCAAACAATCATAATAATTAATGTTTTTTACAAATTTTGAATCAGTCATCGTCCAATATACCTTAAATAGTTTGTATTGGTAATTTCTACAAAAAAGAACTAAATCAATTTGAAAAGAATTGTGTGAGCTACATCATTCAGTAAAGTGTAATTAGAGTGAAGTGGTTTTCTTAAAAAAATAAACTACTTCAATAATTTCTTAAAAATTTCATAAAATTTTAGGGTTATTAATAATTTATAAAATTTAAATTAGGACACTTTAAGTGATTAGAAAATATTAAAAATAATAGAAATTGAATCCATTTTAAAGAAATTATCATAAATAACGGTACAACATTAATCAAGTAATAATGCACATGTAAGGGGTGCTTATCTTTAACATTTGTACATTCGTTTTAGAAATAATTTATATTTTTATTAATTTTATTAAAGATTTTATTATCTCCAAAATATAAAGGTTATTGTGTTACTCACCTCTTGCCATGGTATTTTCTTTGTTGATAATAAAATCAAAGTACATTTAATAAATTGTTTAAGTTAATTTTTAAATATTTGATAGACAATGTTTGTATTAATGGGAAAACTTAAAAAAGTGTAGCATAAGTGAAATCCAATGAAAACCATTTTACTTTGAGTAACAAACTTTTCAAAAGATATATTTTTGAATTAAATTTTAGGTGCTATAGTTTTAATTTGATTAAAAGGTTAGCTCTATTGAAATATTTATCAAAAGATACAAAAATTAAATTTTATTAAAATTAATATTCTAAAAGATATTTGGTCTTAAAAAACATAATTCTTCTTCATTTACTATATAATTTATATTATTTTTTAATTATATCTTAGTATTTATTTAATAAATTCTATAAAATGTATATTTTAGTTTTAATAATTAATTAAAAAAATAATTTTAATTAAAATAATAGTAATTATTAATGAAAGAACCAAAAGTTTTTACAGCTCCTAAAACATGTTGGCTATTGTTAAGAGATCTTGAATGCAAGTCCCAAAACTCGTTAGTCAATTACTATACTATGTAGAACTATGAAAATAGTTTTTAGGGTCTCAAAAAGGGTTATTTCTCTTGTATCCATATGCACAGTTTTTAAATCGTCACCGACAACACAAGCATAGACCTTTTTAGCAAAGTAGGGGACAGTCAACCCAAATAAGCTATCCTTAAGGAACATGTAAGCTTTATGTACAAAAAATCTATATTCACTTTCGTAATGTGGGATGAAAACAAAGCCTTATTTTTACACAGCATACTTCCAAATTATGGGACTAACATGAATCTTCTGATCGTGTAATTTCATGATCAAATGTTCTTGATCTTCTCCATCTTTTTACAAAGCCTAATACATTTAGCCATCATATCAAGATAGATTTAATGGTTTTGTTCAAATTATTTTTCTAAACATCCTCATCAAATCTCATTCATCCAGTATGTAGTTTTCTTGAACAAATAGTCTCAGTTCGTTCTAATCAAGTGACTCTTGTGCAACATCTCTTTAGCTATTTTTAAGCCTTTAAAATATTTTATTTAAATAATAAATTTTCATCTAAGAAAATAAGAAAAAAGATGATAAAATAATGCTCCCTTTCTTGTTTAATAAATACTTTTATCTATTTGAAAAATTCTATAATCAAAAGAAGTTCTAAACAAAATGGATTGGTGGATGTTTATGCAATTTGAAGAAAAGTTTTAAGCTGTTAGTAGCCCATGTCAATTGTCACTGCTGTAGCTACTTTCTTTACTCATCAAAATCTTAATTACAACCTTCTTCACAAGTCAAATAAGTTATTAATTTTTTCTATTCCTAATTGATTTAATTAAGAAAGTTGTGCCTCTTTTATCATTCCATTAACTGTAGGGTTTTAGCTACATTGATTTTGATTTTGTCACCAAATGTTTTTCCTCTATTGTCATTTTATTTTGTTGTGAAGCTGTCATAACTTGTTTTTTATGAGGGCCTAGCCCATATGTCTTTTGGTAAATGGTTTTTATAAAGTTTTTTTCCCAACATTTTGTTAGGACTAGATATAAATTTTTTAAGTAGAATCACCTAAATATCATTGTTGTGCATTTTACTTCTTATTGATTTTTCTATTTAATGTTTTTTATAATTTACTATTATTAAAATAAATATTAATATTTTTAAGTTAATAATAAAAATTTTATAAAATACTTTTGAAAAACTTATTTAAGTTATTTTGTGAGAAAATTAAACTTTTATTCACAATAATTCAACCCCTTATTGATCTAAACTTCATCATATGTCATTATCAAGTGTTATTTAGTGAGGGAGGGATGAACTATTTGGAATAAAAATTTATCTTTCTTGGAGAATATTTGAAAGACTACTTTAATATATATTTTCAGTGAACTTATATATGTGTTTAAAAGTATGTTTTATCAAATATTAAATTTTTTTTAAAAAACTTAACTATTATTTTAAAATTTGTTGATTTTCTTTTCGTAATAAATTTTAAAAAATAATCAAAAAATTTGTTTAAATAAAAAATGAAAGGCTAATGATTTTTAGATGATTCAACTAAAAATGAAGCCAACATTTACCCCTAATAATACATAAAAAAACCAATATAACTAAAATAACACTTTTTTCAAATGATATGTAGGTTAAAATAATAAAATAACAAAACAGTAGAAATTGACTACTATGGCCTCTCAACCTAACAAACTTGGAAAAAATAAAATAATTTAGTAACAAAAAACAAAAATTAATACAAACAAAAACTTTATACTTAAAAATAATGAGTGAGGTACATGTATTTTAAATGAACTAAAAAAATATTGAGTGAGGTACAAGTATTTTAATTGAATTAATTAAAAAAATAAAGAATTTTACTCATTTGAGAAGATAGTAAACATTATGAGTTTGATATGTGAAGGGCAAAGAATAAGCATGTGATGATGAGCACTAGGTGCTAATGAATTAAATATGAGTTGAAAATTTTTCTATAAATTTTGTAAAAAATTCATCAATAATTTTTATTCAGAAATTTAGTTATTTATAAACATTTTTCTAGTTACTAAAAGAACTTTTGAAACTGATCAACTAGTCATTATAGATAAAATATAAAAATCCCAATGTCTTGAAATAATGGTTAAAAGAGCCATTACATAAGAACTGCTTGATCTAAAGGCTCTTAAATCATTTGATTATGAGAAAAACAAGATTAGATGGATTGGATTAAACAAGCATTATTTGAACTGCACTAGTAGATCTAAATTGTGATATAATGAAAAGATTTAGCGATCATGCATGGATAGTCAAGAAGTGTTCGATTATGAAATTTCATTATCGAACAAAAATCTACTTAGGTGTTTTCAAATGGCTAATGACATTATGATCATTTGATTACATAATTGCTTGATTAGATGACAGAATCACTCCAATAATCTTAAGTATAGTCATGCAAAACGATTACATGTTCTAGTCCCACATTGCATGAATGAAGAATTATAATTGTTTTATAAGAATTTTCTTATACCACATAATGAGTGCATTGTTTGGGTTTAGTAATCCCATGGTTCACTTTAAAGTCATTTCCCTTATTTCTAATACACTTATACTGTATTAAATTTTGATATGTAAGTTATGTGTTGAACAAAAATTATTTTATGAGTTTTGGTGTTATTTTATCAATCTTATAAACCTAATTACCCACATTTAGGAGCTATGCTCTAACCAGATGCTTTTGATTATTATTAGTAATAGGTTTTTCTTTTGTATTTTTTAATTATGCAATTATTTTTTACTAATTAATTGTTATAATTATAATTTGATCCTAAAAATAAGTTATTAATATAAAATTTCAAATGATGTGATTAAGAATAAAATAATTCTTTAGATTGTTGACTTTTGATCCAGATTTTAAATTCTTCATGTTTCTAGAATGATTTATTTAAATCAAATTTAGTTTTTATGCCTTCAAAGAGTGATTATAATATCTAAAGTTAAATTCAAAACATTTCTCTTAGTTATTTCTCAATCCAACAAAAATGATCATCACAAAATTTCACCTTTGATCTTCTTTCCTTTAAAAGATTACCCTGAATAAAAGTATCGTCTATCTAAAATTTAAATTTTATTTAAACTAATTCATTAGTAATACTTAGGGTTTATGATGATCAAACAAAACATCACAATATGGGATCAAGTCAACTGAATAGTCTCTTTCATGATAATAACAAAACTTTTAATAAAATTCATTAAAACATAAATTATTTAAAAAAGTAAAATGCATAACAATTAATTATAAGCTCATGTACGCCATATTAGATTAACGTTCCCCCATAATTTATGCTTATTGTAATCTTTCAAATTTAATTCTTCCACTATTCATCATCACTTAAAGAGAGTTAATCTATATTTAGTAAATTGTTCACAAATTTACAATTTTTTGAAATTATCAATGATCTAATCAATTTCATTAAATCTATTTTGCTCAAAGTTACTTATATCTAATGATATAGGACTTTAACAATTTCTTCCAAATAGATTTAATTCTTTCTTTCTACCTATTACCAAAATTTATTATTTAAGCTACCTTGTGTAATCGATGGCTTAAAATTTGTTGCGATGGATTATGGTTACGAAAGATTAAGGTTTAACACGAATCATAATTTCATCTATAACTTATTTGTTTGGAAGATCCTTACTAAAGCTTAAAGTTTTAGGATTTTATTTAACTATTTTTATTTTTTTAATTATTTTATTTGAGTTTTCTAAACTTAATCATTAAAATCCAATTTGTACAACATACATACACACATACATATATATTATTTTAGTTGAAATTAATTGATCAATGTTGTAATATATAATATTTTATTTTAATTATTAGATTTGAGATAACAAACCATTTTAGGACCAACATATACTATTCTTATTCACAAAGATATTGTTCCAAAAGAGCTAAATCCTCAAAACAAAATAAAAGAAAAATACAACTGTGATTATAAAACATAATTAACATGGTAATAGAATAAAATAATTCAATGAAAAAAATCAAAATTAATAAAAAAAATCGTATGCTTGATGAAAGCTTATTAAGAAATAAGTGTTTTAATTAAGCCAATTATAATTAAAGATTATGGAGAACTTAGCTTGTTTGAAAGAAGGTAGAGATTATTAGTTTGATAATTGAAGCATGTACCATAAGAAAATGTCGATGAGCATCGACAACTAAATGTTTGAATATCACGACTTAAAAAGTTTTCCTCATATTTTGCAAAAATTTGTCAGTCTATGTTGTTAAAAAATTTACTTATTTATAAACATTTTTAATGACTAAAAGCACTTGCAAAAATTAACTAACTACTCATTATTATTTAAATTAAAAAATCCATAATAGTGTTTAACTAAAAAATTATAAAAATCCAAACAACTAAAAGAGTCACTTCATAGGAGCCACTTGATAAGAAGGCTACTAAACAATTTGATTGTCAGACCTTCTCGATTGGATGGATAAGATTAAAAGAACTATTTAGAAATTAAGATTAAATTTGAATCGCTAAATCTAAATCATGATTTGTTTGTTAGATTTAGCTCTTATGTGTAGTTCAAACATGGACTATGAGATTTCAAATTGATGTGATTAGATAGAGCATCTAATTTGGTGTTTTTAAAAGAGGATGAGATTACAATCATTCGATCACATAATTATGCAATTGAATAGCAAAGATACTCCTAAAATTTTTAGTACAATGATGTGAAATGGGTACAGATTTTTTACTCTTACGTTGAATAAAAGATGCATTATTGTGGCTTTATTAGAGCTTTCCTACATTGCACATTTCGTATTTTTTTTGTTTGTCCACCCCTTGCTATGCTCTAGTTATAAGTTATGCTTTAATTATTGAGTTAAGAACAAAAATAGTCTATTCTCTGGCTAATGATAATAAAAAAACTTTCTTTAAGTAATGTAACAATTTATTTCGATATCCTCATTTTCCAAACATTATAATGCCTTTTATTGAACTTACCTTTTACACTACCAGATCCTCTCTCTAAATATTAACTTTCTTTATTTTCTTAACAAAACTTTCATGGAGTAAGCTATTGTTTACTAATTCATGCTTTGATTAAGTGTATCTTTTTAATAGTTTCTAAAATCATATTTATATCAAGAAAGGTATTGTTAATTTGTTAATATTAGCATACAAATAATAGCATAATATATTATATAATATTATATAAAGTGTCATTTATATGCTAGATTAACAATTATTATTATAAGCAAACTAATTAAAAGAAAAATACTTATCCTAACTACATAAGAAACCTAATTTTCATAGACTTAACATATTCTTAATTGTTTCAAATATACTCTTTTGTTGACTTCTATTTTATCCTAGAATGTTGTGTTAAACAATAGTAGCTTATAATATGCATCACACAATCTTTCAAAAAAGTTTGATGTAAGTTTGGAATCTGCATGTAATATAATAGTTTATTCCATACCGCATAAGCCTGACTATTTTGTCAACATATATCTGACCTATTTGTTTATGCAAAGAATTGTTTCCTTAATAGGTAAAATATTAATTTTTAGGGCAGAAAACATCATTTTTAATTAGTTTTCAATTACAATCTCTACCTAAAACTCTTTTTCTTTTAATCTTCCTCGCATCACCAAGCTAGGATAAGACAATAGTGTCTTGCTATCAATATCCCCTAAAGACTAATGTAGTAAAGTACATTCTATTTGATATTATTGGTAAATATCATTCAATTATATTAAGTTCCATTTGTGTTATTTAATGAACAATTTTTATCTCTTTATAAAAATGTTAGTTGCCACTTTTAGTTTTCTTTGGTGATATAGGATCTCAAAATCATAATGCCATAATAATTCAGCCATTCTGGTTATATAAATGTCTGAATAGATTTATTATCAAACCAATTATGAATAAAATATTACATATACTTTTCAATAACAAGAAATCCAAATATGAAGGCATATTTTGATAGTAGAGTTACATCAATAAGTAGGTAGGAATTGGACATTAGAAATAAAGATAACAGAGGCTATATCTGCATAATTATCTTCAAATAGATTAACCCCTAAGCTATTTAATTAGTAAACTTAGTTTAATGAAATCTACTCAAGTGGTGTTTGATGAAATTATGCATCAAAACAAAGTGTTAGATTTAGAAGAGATTGAAGACTTTGGAAAACTAAAATTGGTAGATAAACAAAGATCATAGAATGACAAACTTTATCAATTTTTACTCAAACATTAATTTAGGTTGGGAATCTAGACAAAACTTTATTTATCAAGGATTGTGTTGATTAACTTCTTCTAGTCGAACATTATTTAGACAATACCATATTTGGAACAACAAATTGTGACTTATGTAATGATTTGGTAATCTTGTAGGTGTAGGATCTGAGATAAGCATAATCAATGAGGCTTCCTATTTTCTTGAATGCAAGTTAAGTAGGATGAGAAAGGTATCCTTGAACTTCAACAAAGTATATAAATGAGATGTCAAAACTTATAAAATAAGGAAGTAGTTGCATCAAAGGAGTTAGCATGGAATGAAAGTCACCTCTCCTTTGGTGTACAAACCAATGCCTCTCTTTAAAAAGAAATTGTATATGGTGCATCCATTTCAAAATTTGTACCTCATCAAGTGAAACCTTAAGGAAAGAATTTTTTTATTTGGATATGTTGGATGGTTTTAACTTGTTTGTGAGAGTGATTTTTTTAGAATTAATAGACATTCTAAGTGACCACATTATTGTGGCAAAATGTGGGCACTCAATAATAAAAAGTAAATGACATTTTCATCATCATTAAAAATATGAGAAGGCTAGTGGTAAAGGGATATAGTCAAATAGGACTAACATTAGAAGGAATACTTGAACCAGTGGTAAGGTTGAAGACAACAAGTTTAGTTTTACTTCTTTCTTAATACATGTCATTTAAATGTTGTTATTTAAGTGAAAGTGTATGTAGGATAGTTGGAATGTATACAACATTTTCTTCATCAAAATCATGTGCATAAGCTAATGAGAAAATCATATGAATTGCAAGAAGAACAAAGATCTTATTATGAACATACTTAGTAGATTTCTTGTCAAACATTATTTTAGGATTGGAATGTAGATTAGACTTTGTTCATTATAGACTATGCTGATGAACATCTTCGAATCTAAGACTTTGTAGATGATATCATATTTGGATCAACCGACTTGGACTTATGTGAATGATTTGGTAAGCTTATGGCTGTTGCATTTTACTAGAACATAATGTGTGTGGTCCCATATTTTTTGGATTGAAAGTTAAGTAGGATAAGAAAGGTATCCTTATATCCTAAATAAAATATAAAAATTAGATGTTAAAATTTTGGGATCTTGTGAACATCAAATGAATTTCTACTTTCAAGAGTCCCACCATACTATTGAATAAACATGGCAAAGAAAACCTAATATATTTCAAGGTATACCAAGAAATGATTCAAGCTTTACTTGACTATTAGAAGACCTGTATAGCTTTTAGTCTTATAATTTTTTGATTAATTTCAATCAAGCCCCAAGGACTTCTATGTAGAAGTTATAAAAAGTAAATTTTGATAACTCTTTGTATCACAAAATTGTGTTAGTTCATGCTCTCACAAGATATGGCTACAAAGATTATGTAGGTTCTTGAATACATAAGAAAAGCATTTAAGGTATTTAATGATTTTTTAGCACCTCTTAAACTAATGATTTAGCAAAAAAAATGGAACTATTTTTTAGTAAGAAATGAACCACAACATATGGAATTAGGAGGATTTCTAGTAAAAAGTTTTTTATTTTAAAAGGAAATTAGATGATATGAGATTAAATTTGCAAACAACTCCCCAAAAATATGACAATTTGAGTACTTTTTTGCTTAACTCAAAACCTTATAAAAGCATTATATGTTTGAAAAAATAGATATTAGGAACCATTTCATCAAGGGCTATGAAGAATGAAATATAGTAGACATTACATTTGTTGCTAACAACATGCAGCAAGTCACCACATTAACAAGCTTCTAAGTAAGGATTTATTCCATAGAACTAGAAGACTTTTTATGATGATAATAGGGGGAGAAATTAAGCATTGTTTTTAGGGAAGTTCTTGAGTGAAAGGGAGCTCAAGCATGTGCTTTAAATACTTCCAAATCTAGCTTGACTTGATAATATCTAGCAAATGTTTTCTTATAATGCATTCAATTACATTATCATAAACTTAGATGGTAAGTCATCATAAAACAAAAAAAAGGTTATTGGTCCCTATGAGCATTTCTCTATGATATTTTGATGTTAATGACATAATTAAGGAGCATACTAATTGATTATGTAGCTTTTCTTGTAGATATGATAAGCGAACAACATTAGAACGGCATTAATGTCAAAAGAAGATGTCAATTGATAAAATATATTAATATAACCATGTGTAGAAATAAGAATGGAAAGGATTTTGCCTTGGTCAAGAAACTAAGTGTTTTTGTTGTAAAACATGTGAGAAAAAATGAATAATAAGTGAAAGATGAATTGTGTGTTTAACAAATTTTTATTCCAAAAATTTAAAAAAAATTTGAGTTTAAAAAAGCTTTTTTATAAAAATTTTGATTAAAATTAAATTTTTGAATAATAAATAATGTACAAAAGATTTTTAAGTGATTTGACTAAAACTTGTGCCTATAACAAACCCCCAATCTTTGATCAGTATTCTACTAACCGCTCCCTTTTGTAGAAGCTGGTAAAGTTAAAACAAATATATATCGATGATGCAATGAGATACCAAAATCTGAGAAATTTAAGATATACAAAAAAAATTTGAAACTTTACAATTTTTGCTAACAAAAACCCTACACCTTTAATTTTGAAAACAAGAGTAGTACTACAAACGAATGAAAAGATGTTACTAGCAAATAAAAAAATTATTATGAAGGGAAGTAGGAGAATGGAAATCAATGAAAATCCATTGCTCCTATAATTATATAGAAAAGTGTTGCTCTCTGTTTGAACTTCACTCATATTTGTATAAAAATTTTCAAGTTTGATTCAATGGTTTTGAGACTAGTAAATGATCCCTTTTATAATTAAAACAAAAAACTCCAAAAATAAATTGCATAATAGCTTAAACAAACTTTTTACAAAGCTAATAGTAACTGACAAAGGTGATGGTACAATTACTTAAGTAAATATAGTGGTAACCATTATATCAACCTAAATGATAAAAGGGCCTAGATTTACCCTTGACTAGATAAGGTTTGAGTGTTGGATTGGAAAGTTGAATGGATAGTAACGATGATTAGATTATTATTCAAACAAGCAAAAAGACTCAACCATTCGATCATCCATTCTAGATAAACAACTAAAGAATGTTAACTATTCATAAATACGAGTGTGTTCTAGACTGCTTGATCACAAAAATGCATGATTAGTCAGTATAGAAATCTTAAGTTTTTAATAGGTTTTGTTTTGTCTCACATTATAAAATAGTTGAAGTATGTTGTGCTCATAATACATAAACTATATATTACAATTAGCCTAGTGGGTTGGCCACCATAAGGTGTTCCCAAGAAGTCATGACCCGACTCATCAGTGGGCATGTATGGGTCTAACCTAACTCGAATTTCCTAAACTTATTAAAGAGTATAACATGACTCGTTTCACCTAAGCCTATTCACAAGTAATGCCTTCAACAAATTAACTCGATACTTGAGCTTGATCAGGTTCTTTGCTTGTGGGGGTCCCCAAGGCCCATGCCTCTAGATGCTAGATGCTATTTTGCCTAAGCCCTTTAGGGTTAATGGTTGAGAGTGCTTAAGAAAAAATATTATTATAATTAAAATAAAAATTTATATATAAAAATATATTTGAATATTTATATGATTTTTAAGAACTTAAATGCTTTCAAATAAAATATTACTTGAACCAACATCAAATGTTCATAAAAGATGATAACCCTATTTGCCATAATTATAAAGAATTTAAAAGTTTGACATACTAATCATAAAAATTTTAAAATGAATTTCTTTTTTGGTTAGCCACTCCACAAAACTGTTATCTTTGGCTCCAAAGTAAATAGATTGAGCCATCAAATTGTATTCACTATTTATGCTATAGTTCATACTCCAACAAAGCTAGACTATAATAATATTGCATGAGTTCTAACTAAAAAAAATACTAAGTTCAATAAAGTATTAGAAAATACTTTGCCATGGTTTAGTGATCATCACATTAAAAGTTATAATGATCTCCCACTTAAGGATTACAAAACTGAAGCTAAAAGAAAAAAATAACATTAATGGAAAATTTAAAAAATTAATATTCAACATTGGAGTATATACATTATATGATAACCTATACTTCTCTTGAATTCTTGCTTACCCTCACCCTGAATTTTAACACATAGTTCTCGCATGAAAGCATGTGTGCATGTGTGTGTGCAAATGCATGCATGTGTGTGTGTGTGTATTTTTGTGTATGTATGTGCTTGTGTGTGTGTGTGCATATTTTTGTATAAGTATATGCATGTGTGCGTGTGTGCTTATATGCACCTATATAGTGCATGAAAAAGAAGAAGAAGAAGAAGAAGAAGAAGAGGAAGAAAAAGAAGAAGAAAAAGAAGTAGAAGAAGATGAAGAGGAGAAGAAGAAGAAGACAGAGGAGACGAAGAAGTAGTAGAAGAAGAGGATGATGATGAAGAAGAACAAGAAGAAGAGGAGGAATAAGAAAAGGAAGATGAAGAAGAAGAAGAGGAGGAAGAAGAAGAGGGAGATGAAGAAGAAGGAGAATAAGAAGAAGAACATGAAGATAAAGAAGAAGAAGAACAAGAAGAAAAAGTAGTAGAATAGGAAGAAGAAGAAGAAGAACAAAAAGAAGTGGAGGAAGAAAGAGAAGAAGGTGAAGAGAAAAAAAAAGAAGAGGAAGAAGAAGAAAAAGAAGTAGAAGAGGAAGATGAGAAGAGGAAGAAGAAGAAGAAGAGTTAGAAGAAGAAGAAGATCACCAAGAAGAAAAAGAAGAAGAAGATGAAGAAGAAGAACAAGAAAGAGAAATAGAAAAGGAAGAAGAAGAAGATGATGAAGAAGAAGAAAAAGAAGAAAATGTTAAGAACAACAAGAAGAAGAAGATGGAGAAGAAGATGGAGAAGACGAAGAAGAAGGAAAAGAAGAAGAAGAAGAAGTAGAGGAGGAAGAAGAAGATGAAGAAGCAGAAGAAGAAGAACAGGAAGAAGAAGAGAAAGAAGAAGAGGAAGAAGAAGAAGAAGTGGAGGTAGAAGATAAAGAAGAAGTGGAAGAAGAAGAAGAAGAAAAATAAGAAGAAGAAAAAGAAGAAAGAGAGGAAGAAGATGAAGAAGAAGAAGATGAAGAACAAGAAGAAGAAGAGGAAGAAAAAGTAGAAGATGAAGAAGAAGAAGATGATGAAGAAGTTGAATACGTTGATGGTGATGAAGAAGAAGAAGACGTGGTAGATGAAGAAGCACAAGAAGAAGAGTAGAAGAAGAAGAACAAGAAGAGGAAGAAGTAGAAGAAGAAGAAGAGGAAGAAGAAGAAGAAGAAGAAGAAGAAGAAGAAGAAAATGAAAATGAAGTAGTAAAAGGAGAAGAAAAAGAAGAACTGGAAGGAGAAGTAGAAGATGATGAAGAAGAAAAAGAAAATGAGGAAGAAGAAGAATAAGATGAAGTAGAAGAAGCAGAAGAAGCAGAAGTAGAAGAAGGAGAAGAAGAAGAAGAAGAAGAAGTAGAAGAAGAAGTAGAAGGAGAATAAGAGGAAAAAGAAAAAGAAAAGGATGAAGAAGAAGAAGAAGAATAATAAGAAAAAGAATAAGAAAAAGAAGAAGACAAATAAGAAGAAAAACAAGAAGAAAAAGAAGAAGAAGACAAAGAAGAAGTAGAAGAATAGAAAGAAACAGAAGAACAAGAGGAAAAGGAGAAAGAAGAAGAAGAAGGATGGAAAGAAAAAAAAAAGAGGAAGAAGAAGACGAGGAAGAAGAAGAAGAAGGAGAAGAAGTAGAAGAACAAGAAAAGAAAGAAGAAAAAGAAGAATAAGAGGAAGAAGAAGATGTGGAAGAAGAAGAGGAACAATAAGAAGAAGTGCAAGAATAAGGGGAGGAAGAAGAAGAAGAAGAAGCAGAGCAAGAAGATGATGAAGAAGAAGAAGAAGATGTAGAAGAATATGAGGAGAAGGAAGATGAAGAAGAAGAGAAGAAGACGAAGGAGAAGAAGAAGAAGAAGAAGTAGAAAAAAAGAAGTAGAAGAAGATGAAGAAGAGAAAGAAGGAGTAGAAGAGGAGGAAGGAGAAGATCAAGAAGAAGAAGAAGAAGAGGAAGAAGAAGATGAAGAAGAAGGAGAGGTAGAAGAAAATGAAGAGGAAGAAGCAGAAGAAGAACAAGAAGTAGAAGAAGCAGAAGAAGAAGAGGAAGAAGCAAAAGAAGAAAAAGAAGAAGAAAATGAACAACAAGAAGAAGAACGAGAAGAAGAAAAAGTTAAGAAGAAGAAGAAGAAGGAGAACAAGACGTAGAAGAAGAAGCAAAAGAAGAAGAAGAAGGAGAAGAAGAAGAAGAGGAAGAAGGGGAAGAAGTAGCATAAGAAGAAGAGGAAGTAGAAGAGCAATAGAAGAGGAAGAAGAAGAAGAAGAAGAAGAAGAAGAAAAAGAAGATGAAGAAGATAAAGTAGAAGTTAAAGAAGAAGAAGAGGAAGAACAAGAAGAAGAAGAAGAAGAAAAAGAAAAAGGAGAGGAAGAAGACGAAGAAGAAGAGGAAGAAGAAGAAGAAGAAGAAAAAGAAGAAGAAGAAGCAGAAGTTGAAGATTTTGATGATGTTGATGACGATTAAGAAGAACAAGAACTAGTGAAAGAGGAAGAAAAAGAAGAAGAAAAGGAAGTAGAAGAAGAAGAGGAGGAGGAGGAGGAAGAAGAAGAAGAAGAAGACGAAGAAGAAGAAGAAGAAAATAAAGAAATAGAAAAAGAAGCAGAAAAAGAAGTGGAAGGAGAAGTAGTTGAAGAAGAAGAAGAAAAAGAAAATGAAGAAGAAGCATAAGATGAAGCAGAAGAAGCAAAAGTAGAAGAAGAAGAAGAAGAAGAAGGAGGTGGAGAATAAGAAGAAAAAAAAAAGAAGGGAATGAAGAAGAAGAAGAAGAAGAATAAGAAAAAGAATATGAAGAAGAAGAGGACAAATAAGAAGAAAAACAAGAAGAAGAAAAAGAAGAAGAAGAAGAAGAAGAAGTAGAAGCATAGGAAGAAGAAGAACAAGAGGAAAAGGAAGAA